>WOGP01008705.1:0-11080 GCA_015342065.1 Leptinotarsa undecemlineata
ATAATAAGGGATAAGGACAATATTGTATATTATTTGGTTTAATCTTCCTTTTGAAGATGATCACTTGGTGATCGAAACACGTGTCGAGGTGTTGAAAATAACGGTTTGGTGGTGGGATCAATTTCCAGTAATATTCATTACTACACCAAAAGTTCCAAACAGTGTATCACAAGCCTTCAACTTTGATGAACAATTGAATTTTGACATACTCATATATTTTAAAACAGGTATTTACCATGATTCATCTTTTTTTTTCAATAAAAACATTCTTTTTAGATTCTATTTCACAAAAAAATGAGAATTTGTTGATTCAAAATAGAATTGTTATTACCTCTATCAATTGAATGAGTCAATAACAGTCAACAAATCTGGTGTTTGTGTTATGAAAACTTATGCGAGGGCTTCAATTGGTAATGTCTGCTTCAAAATAAAATATTATTTATTTTGTTACTTAATTTTATTTTATTTTTCTTTTCTAACAGTTCTCATATAAAACTAATGTCGTCTCTTGATGCAAGCTGGACTACCAATAGCAGCAATGGCCTCCACGCCTTGGGCCATCCACATTGGCTACGACTTCAATTAGCAACAGCCAAATTATTGGATCTATCGTTGCTTTTACCCGCCACAACGCTTCCTCAATTCCAAATGTGAGTTAAATTATGAAAGTTAATTTCAACATTTATAAAATATCACTGTTGATGCAGAACAACAGGCGTACTTTTCCGGCATCCAGATTTAGACATCAGTATTCAGCAATAAATCATTTATTTTACCGCTCTATAAATTCAATAAGAATTTATGTTAAGAAGCTCAACTTAATATGAAAAAACATTCAATATCTTCAATGAAGGTCTGTGCCACCTGTGGTTCGAACTGTAAGATAACTCATCTCTATAAATTATAATGTATTTTCTGTTTTCGCTGATTTTACATTTATCATCAAATAGGTTATATTACAGATTAGGTTTCATTAAAAATTTTATTGTCAAGCTATATTCTTTAATTTGCAGTAAATGATTTGTTCTTTCTTCAATATATTATTTGATAAACATATTTTACTTTCCATATCATTCAGGAAGTAGTCTTCCCCACTTTTTCATATGGATTGTCTCATGAAAATATTTTAGGTCCTTACCTTTTTAAAAATGAAAAAAATGTTAATTTCAACATTCATGTAGATATCAAAACAAATTTAATTTTAGAGGAATAAATCAAATAAAAGTATTGCAACAAACATTACATTAATCATGAAGAATGACAGTATTGTATGTAAAAATAATATAAGAAATCAGTTAGTCACATATGATTACGATTTATTGAATGTATGGAGCTTTTCATTCGTTTGTAAACATTTTAGCCCCTCAATGTTGAAAACAACTGCTGCCAAAAGTATTCAAAAAATATTATTTGATAAACACTTTGTCAATTGACAATATATTAATATTTACATTACTACAAGTATTAAACTTTGTATTTATTTATCTCATTATAAATCATTCTTTGAATGTTAAGAACATAATGGCTCAGTAGTTGCATTTTTAATGAAACAAAATCCAAGCTGTATCGGAACCTTCATAATTGTCTGAATGCAACTATATATAAAGACAATCAATGTAATTGTGATTGAAAGCACGTTATGCAACAAATTTCTTGGGACATTAATTGATAATATATTTAAATTGAGGATCAAAAAACTCTTGTCTGGGTGTTATGCAGTGAGAATAACGTCTAACGAACTAGGAATGAGTGCTACTGAAACTGAATCATTCACTGGTAGAATCTTACCTGAGATATGGTATCCTTTTTCTGGGGTAATTGTACTTAAACCTGTTTACAGTGTATTTTTATTCTTCATAAAAGGACATTAAAATTTCTCTATGAGGTCAGGAGACGTGATTCTTGCAGGCCTTTGTTTGTTGCACCCATAATTTTATCATAGCTATTTTTGTTTTGGCGAGTGTTTGTACAAAAGTAATGAAATAATCAGTCATCATACTATCGTTATGAAGAAAAGTTTGATTTTTCAAATTCTGACATAAATCCTTCGAACATTTCGTTATCACAGTTGTTAAGAACAGACAGAAATATACTCTTCATCAAATATTATGAACAAATTGTCTTACCATTATTATTAGCCAGACGTTGGAAAGAATAGGTTTTGAAAATCCAATTCAGTAAATAACTGAAGATTCTGGTATCAATTGTTTTCTTTAAAATATAACAAAATGATTGATTCTCTTGATTCAAGTATCAAATATTTTATCTATTGAATAAACCAAGATAAACACATTTGAACTTTATAGAAACAAATTTTTAATAAAAAAATTCGATGATTACAGGAAATTATAACGTCATTTATGGCATTGTTATTATCTTTCATAACATTTGCAAAAAGTAGAGTAGTGACCAGTTTCACCTTGTCAAAAAAAATTATTAATTTTTTATAAACAGTTTAGTACCCAGTATCGAGCCCTGAGGTACTCCTCCACTAACTGGAAAATAATTAGAAACAAATTCATTATATTTGACTTACTGGTCCTATTTTCAAGAAAGCAACCAAACCTCAAAGTGGTTAAACATCAACAAGAGTTTTCTAGTTACTAGTTGACAATAATAATAACAAAATTTTATATACTTTAATAATTTGGTTTGTTTCATATAATCTCAGAGGGGTCAAATGGCTCTCTAAATCTAATAATAAAATGGATGAAAAAAATACATTTAGAATATGGAATCAGATAATATATGAAAATATTTCAAAAAACGAAAAGTCGCAGAAGAAAATAAAATAATGAAGGTAAAAATAAGGATATAACATGAATCATCGACACTGGTAACAGTAAAGTTCCAATTTCGAAATAAACTTCTTGATACATACACATGATTAGCTTTCTGGTTTTTTTACTTAGGTATCGATGGGCCTTTGTCGGAGATGACCTATTGAGACGAGATGACCCTATTAACCAAGTATCGTTTCTGCCACATGTTGTTAGGATCGCCGATCTAATGGACAAAAAATATCCAGACACCCACATCGATATATTGCCAATGAAAAGAAATGAATTGCTTTTGACAACCAACAGCATCACCCAACTAAAAGACTTGCACAGCTTCTTCAAAACTCTCAGCAGTTGTTCAGATAGACATAGAACAGAATGCAGTAGGCTTACCCCGACCGATTATGTTTATTCGGAAAAGCAGCAAGACAAGCAAATGGACACAATATTAGAAAAAGTCGATAGAGTCATTGAAATGGATTTCCTTGAAAAAATTCCGAGATGAAGTAACTTTTGTATAATTTCTGTGAATGTGTTAATAATCTTATTTTCTAGCATATTTTCGTGTATATATGTATAAATCATATTTTGAAGAAATTCTATATTTTCTCCAAAGAATCAGTATTAAATGCGGTGCATTTCTAAGTTGGAAGGTTGTGAGTATTTTGTGTTTCTAGATTGGGTCTAGATTTCTCATCAGGTTCACTATATTTATTTGAAATCAGTTTAACTCGTTTATTTTCTTTCAATCTGGTAATGTGAAAGTAAGTTTTTATACAAAACTCTATGAGTTGTTTTTTTACCATAGTTCATTTATTTATATAATTATTGTAACCATACCATTCTTCTGTAGAGTAGTTTTAGACTTTATCTAAGGAAAGTGAATGAGTTTAATCCGAGTTTCATGTTTAAGGTGTGGTTCAATTATTAGCATCTACAGATGTCCTTAGAAAGAAAACTGAAGATAATTATGCCAACTCACAGAAAGATTCTACTTCATTATTTGTTTCTGCAATAAATTCATTATTTAATTCAGTTGACTGAATAATTCGTGATATATAATTCCTTTGCTTATCAAAGTCAGTTACATCAAGAAACCTTGAATTGCAGAATTTTTTTTTAATTGATATACAGTGTTACACAGGAACTGACTACCTTTTACAGTTTTGAAATACATCTTTCCGAATGTGGATACTGATGTTAAGCATATTATAATATATCAACTTAAAGTTATTTTATTATTATTAGCAGTTTGTGCAAACGAGAAACTAGGATGAATTTCGGTTTTTTGCTTTTACAAGTTTTCTACACTCAAATACGGTTTGTGTATATTGATTAACACTTTGAAATTAAACCACAAGAGAAAGAATAAAAACACATTGAATCGTTTTGCATAGTAGTGTTAATGTTGAATAAGAATTCACGATTGATTAATAAGTTCTTTGATCTGTTAAACCGGTATTTATTCTGATCAGTATCTGCTTTGTTCCAGCAATTTTTCAATTCACTATGACAGTCCCTTTATAAAAGTTTTCTCGTGTGCATTCCCAAGTATATTTTTCCAGTGTTTCTTATGCAAAAGTAGAAATTCCTGTGAGTTCAGTTGTAACCAAGCTGGATTCACTAACAACCTATGTTGAACGTGAATATGGAGTGTTTCCGCATTTCTCAACCATATTAGTCGGTTTGAACCTTGTACAGTGAATACTCATTATAACGAAATGTCTGATGATTTAACTTGTTTTTGTTTTATAACATTAATAACACTAGAAATCTCGAAAGACTCTTTTACTCTCTTTACACTCTTTTAGATGTGGAATTTAAAGTTTTAGTAAGAAATGACGCTTTCATTAGAAATTATAATTTTGGTCCATAGCTGCCTTTCATTTAGGTCAGTTACGCAGCTAATTTCGCTTCGACATAGCCTACTGTTCAAATAAAAATAAAATAAAATCGTTATATTTGACAAAAAACCATTTTCAAATAATGGATTGTGATATATCATTGAATTTATTTCGAAAAATAATATCAAATACAAGGTATTTCATCAAATCAGTCTAGATAAAAAACAAACATCAATTTGAAGAATACTACGCAACTTTTACTGAATTCAACCGACCCTGTATCTCTTACGGTTGCCCGATACCTTTGGTCACCCTCGAATTTGGGACACCCTGTACACTAGAGCTTGACCCTTATCTAGTAAGTTTTCAGCAGCTTTGAAAGGATCCTGAAAAGCACAATGTCTTGTAGAATGTTTGGCTACAAATCTCGATCCTTCTTTGCAACACTAAAGTTGTTAGCTTTCTTTGGCACCCTTTTGATTTGTTTTTTATCTGTAGTTTCTTGGAAACCCATAGAAAGGTTAGGTTAAATTAATTACTGGCATAATAGTATTATAGTGACTGAAATTTTGGATTGATTTTATCTAAGGGATCGACAAAAAACTCAAACCACAAATAATTGAAGATGAACGAGGGTCTTAATGGCGTTCAATTACGAGACCAATCTTTGACATCAACATCCAAATGAAAAATTGCGGTCTGTTTCTCTCTGTAGCCTTTCACTGTAAAGAGCTAATTAGGTGGAGCTCTGGAATCATGCAAGTGAGAAAACGTTATTTAATCAGATCCAAAAAAATTATATAGTTGGTCAAAACTTGATGAGTTCTGGGTTTGATATTTGTTAATCCGGCCATTCATGGGAATTCATATTTGTTCTCTGAACACAACCTGGCAAATATAAAATCGAACAAAAATATTATATTCCACCCAAATTATAAAATAAATGCCATTTTTGTCCCATTTTTTCTTTGACTGCACAAAC
Source organism: Leptinotarsa undecemlineata (assembly GCA_015342065.1). Taxonomy (NCBI): domain Eukaryota; kingdom Metazoa; phylum Arthropoda; class Insecta; order Coleoptera; family Chrysomelidae; genus Leptinotarsa; species Leptinotarsa undecemlineata. The sequence continues at coordinate 5,607 of WOGP01008705.1, forward strand.
TCCAGATTTCATTTTATAATAAGTAGCCAAAATTTTTTAGACATCAAACAACTTGTTTGAGTGTTTTTAGATTAAGTACTGAAAAAGACAAATTTCAATATTTTTGTTGACTCCTTTAAGCTTCTTTCAACGATTCAATGGTTTTTATTTTTTATACTTCAACAATTTATTTGAGAACCTGAGACTTATGGTACCTTGCATTAATTATTCAATTTCTCAAACTGAAATTTATAGCAAGAAAGTACTTGTGTTATTCAACTGATACATTTTTATATGAAACAATGAAAAATTAATTCAATATGCATTTTAAATGTTATTTTTGTAATTAGCGGAACTCTTATAATTATCTATCTACTGTTTTGTTATTTTTTAACTCCTAATATGAGGATGATGAATTCATTTGTCTCATTATGTTTTATCTTCATAAGTTGTTTAGTTATAAATATATTTATATAAAATTTTATTTAGATCCTAGGCCGCATCTTATTTTATATTGTTATTCAATCGGGTGCAATTTTATTGTATATATCAGATAAGATTGTGATTTTATATTGTGATTACTGAAAAATGGCAGTTTTGCCTCAATGTTGTATTATTTGTATTTTTGAATATATTGAAATGTAACTAATTCTACGTTTTGCTACAATAAATTATGTTGAACTAATAACGATACTTTATTAACTTATCCATCTAATGTCTAATCTAAATGTCGGCAAAAATCAGTGATCACCATTAATACATTTTTTCAATTTAACAAATATCTCAAATTAATTCTTGTTAAGTCTAAGTTACCTGTGTTTCTTGTTGAAATTTCAAATTAGAAACTCAAAAACAAAATTATGAATTGTAAGAATTAATTGCAAGAAAGTATTTAAAAAATGAAATTGGGAAAAATAATGAACCTGAGATTCAGATATTTGGAAGCCTTGCGTTATTGATATAAACTATTCAAATTGAAGGGGTTATATTTTTAGGAGTGATTAATTTTTGAAAAAGAAAGTTTTTGGCTTTCTACTATTCCATCTTGATACAAAAAAAAGGATGAGGGAATCTTCCAAAGAAAGGAAGGAAGTAATCAATTTGAAAATAAGTAACTCTATACATGGATGTGTAGATCATGATAGTTATTATGGATATTTTTTATTCCGTGTAATTCCAAGTTCTTGTGGAAGAAGTTGTTTCGAAGGGTCTTTATTTGTTAATTTGTGTCTAAAAGTTACTTTTATGCTTGATCTATACATCTTTGTGAATCGTATTTCCCAAACTTGATTGCTTTCTTCTTTTCTTCGGAAGTTTACCACAATTTAACACTTGAACAGAAAAGTCCATTTCAGCTCTAATACTTCAATGCCCCTTTTTAGATACGATTTATATTTTACCTCAGAACATGCCTTTGTTTTCAGCAATAACCTCTTTATTCGAGCGATTTTTTTTCCGATAAGCATTTTTTGAGGTCTACGGACAGTCAATAGTCCCTGGCATCCAAGTCTGGCATATACGGTGATTGTGGAAGCCATTCGAAGTTCAATTCATGTGGTTTTATCATGGTTTGGCAATTTACGCCTCCAAACGCTCCAATAACGCTATATGATATTTACTCTTGATAGTATTTTCCTTCACAAGATAGTCTATAGATATTAAACCACGCACATCCCAAAATACCGAAGCCATAACCTTTCCAGCCGATTGTTGTGCTTTCGGGTGCTCTGAACGAGGTTAACCAGTTGCTTTCCACTCAAATGACAATCCATTGTCACATATCAATGCAAAAAATACGTTTTGTTATGTTCAAATATGACCAAACACTGCTCAGAACCATCAACACGTTCTTGTTTTTGGTCAACTGTGAGCTCGCGCGGCATCTACTTTGAACAAAACTTACTCATCGTCAAATGTTCATGCAGTATAAAGCCAACACGTTTTTTTATATTTCGGCTAACTCAATCAACCTTCGATCATTCTGAACGATTTTGTGATTTTTTTTATGTTTTCTAGTGTGACTGCCTTCTGCATCATCGGTGTCTCTACGATCACATTTAATATTGTTGTTTCTGATGAGCGGAGTCCTTGTGAAAGTTGTGAAGCCGTTGCTTCGCTTGAACAATATTTTTCCCATCAATAAGCAGTGTGAAATTAAAACACGAAATAGTTTTTGATCCATTGTTTTTAAAATAACAAAGGTAGTGCTACTCTTAGCTCATTAACTCACAAACTTATGAGTAGAATATCATGAAATTTCATCGGCTGTCTTTTGAAGGTTAATGCTAACTGTAAAATCAGTAGGACTAGCACCATTTATGTGTTAGGCCCGAAACTTTTCATCCCGTATAGTAATGTATAGAAATGGAGAAGAGAAAGCCCAAAAGCTTTTTTCCATTGCTGTACAATTTTTTAACTAAACTTTTAATGATAATCATGAAACATTATCAATCACGGAGATATCACAAGTTATGCTCAAGTCAATTAATACTATGAATAACGCAATTTGTACTCAAATGGAAAAATCTTATGAAAATTACTCACCACTGACATAAGAGAGAATTATCCACTCGACTACGGACGGAGTAGAACCTCGCTGTGTAGAAACTTCTTCTCTTTCTCCCATACCAAATATGGATTGCAGGAACTGTCTCTGAGAGGCAAGTATAAGCATAACTGAAAAAAAAAATCAATCATAAAATGATTCTCCATAATATATTTTCGTCAAAAGGTTGGTTCTGCAAATTCAACGTTTTAATTTTTTTTTACACTAGAATACGTAATATATTCTCCCATACCGAAGATGTTATTCATGAGATCAATTCACAGATATCAAAGAAACGCCAGGATTTCGCCTGCATCAATGATGGAGTAGCGGATATATTGATCTACCAGAGCAAATGAATACGGCAAGTGTGATCTTGCCGAAACGTTGTGATAATGTCAAAAGGCAAACGAATATACACCAGCTGCACATTCTATCATCGATTCGTGCATGAAAAGCACAGCACGCTGAAAGCTTTAATAACTCATTTTCGTTGGTAAAAATTAAAGCAGATAATTGAATAGAACCTTTCTTTAGAAATTCATTCAATTTACATTTTTATTTGACTTTTCATTTACAAATAATTCGCTCCTTGGTGAATCAGAACTTTTCTAATAGTGTTAACTTTAGGAAGCCATTGTGAAAAGGAAACAATTGCTACCTCAGGCGCTCTTAGCTTGGAAAAGGCCGTCATTTGATTCCAACGTGGACGTTAGCTGTGAATGGGCTGTTTTTATCGCATTATCTATATTAAGTGTCATTTTCTCTGTAGATTCATTCATCCTTCAACAGAACTGGACTAAATCAAACGACTGCGAACAAACTTAGAGGATGTGCAGTTATTAATCATTTTGCAAACTGACTTTGGATTTTTATAGCGTACTGAGAACATAAATAGCTTGAATGGTAGCTGTAGAATGGAGGCTGAAGATACTAATTCAAAAAAGTTACAACTTATTGAGAAAAACTGAAATTTCAAAATATTTGAGAAAAAGAACATCAGAAATTAAACTGAAATACATGTTTTCGAAATACTCTTGCAAAGTACCATTTCATTTCTTTTGGCCTCCAGTGAAATGGTCTGTTTTATTCCTCCATTATTTATTTATTCATAATTTGATTTACTCTATTTATGAAGTAAGATATTGATTCACTTTCTATGAAACTGTATTTTCATTGTTATTTTTGCCAATAAATAGTAAAAAAAAACCTTAGGTTGTTTTCTTATACAAGTATCTTACTGGCGAGTTCGATTAAAACTTTATCAGGATAAAAGATTGTTGAAAGCCTATTTCAGTAAAATTTCCTACAAATATAAAAGTATATTAAAAAAAATATGACGAAATGGTTAATTAAAATAGTTCTCTGAGAACAAAATGAATATCATTAAAAACGAACTACAGGAAAGTACAGGAGATAACTAAAAAATCAAATATTGTCAACCGGTTTCGAGGCAAGTTCAATTTTGTTTCATTTGTTCCACCTTGAGTATATTTTATATACGAAGAAGAAGATTCTTCAATTTCAGAGTTTTAAATCTCAACTCCCTTTCAATGATACTTTCAACAAAAGTGAACTCACAGCTCGATCTATCTACTTGAACGGTTTAATTCAGCATGCCTTGTTTGTTTATTCGTTTGGATCAAATTCAGTAATTGAAGTTTGACACCTACTTCCTGTTGACAAATTGATCTAGTAGAATACTTTGTACACTTTGAAACAGATACAAATTCCAAATGGCCGCATCTACAAAATGGTGGATTACATATTTTTCTACAATTATCTCAATATGGATATCAAATGACAGGGCTTGACTGGTAGAATAGTATTTTTCTACAACTACTTCAATTTGGGTATCGAATGCGGCTTGACTAGTTAAATAGTTGTACAATTTAAAAAAAGATGCATATTCAGGATGACCACAGCTACAAAATGGAGGATTACATATTTTTCACACCTACTTCAATATGGGTATCATATGACAGGGCTTGACTAGTAGAATAGTAGTACACTTTGATAAGATGCAATATCAAGATGAGGGCAGCTACAAAATGACGGAATACTTTTTTTTCACAACTACCTCGAAATGGCTATCAAATTACAGGGCTTGACAATATAAAAGTAGTACACTTTGAATAAGATGAAAATGCAATATGTCCGCAGCTACGAAATGGCTGATTACATATTACCTTGTGATACTGAGGCACTGAGTGAGTTAAACAAAATGAAAAGAATTGAGTAACTGAATTAGAAGCCTAAAATTCGAGAATAAAATGAGTGAAAAAATGCGTTATGTTGAAACAAAAGATAATTATGATGTAAATAATGTACTGAAAAATAATTCGGAAGGACATAGGTAGCAGTCATCACACCACTCTCCTCAGCAGTCTACGAAATTGATCAGATAAAAAAATCATGAAATCATTGGGCGTGGCGTAACCTGAATTAATGCGTAAATACTACGTAGATTGCCGTAGATTGCACCTAATATGCCGACTTCTATACAGAAATGGTTAGATCTGTTCAACAGCAGTATGAAAAACTAATTTTTCGTCTTGGATATGAGCAAATCATATCATTCGCATGTGAAACGACGTAGAAAATATCCTTCTCGTAAAACGAAAGAACGCAAATAAGACGACATTGGAGATGAATGCATGTGAGTCGGTGACAAAACGCCTGTCAACCAGATTCACCTTAGGGAAAAGAATACATTTGTTTTACAAAACGTAACACAAACAACTGTCTCACCATTGTTCGTGAACAACACTGCGACGAAAATCTACTGGACGATGTTATTTTTAGTTTTTTGAACCTTATTCTGCGTTTCCGTTTTGTGACATATTGCGCTAAATGAGACAAGTATTTCATTGAATGGGATACCATTCTTCTATGAATGTCAGTTTGAATTTTCATTGCAATTGTTCTTTAATGGCAATAAACAACGAAT
>WOGP01008706.1:0-11080 GCA_015342065.1 Leptinotarsa undecemlineata
CCCCTTCTAAAAGTGACCCACCCTGTTTGGACTCTTGCTTGACCAGATGTTATGGTGAAGCGAGTTCGCCAAAGTGGTATCAGTTGTTCGATGCATCTCACTATGTTGTCGGGTACCGCAAGGCATCTGAGCAAATGCAAGATGAGCTCATGCGAAATTGTATCAAATGCCTTACGATAATCGATCCAGGCCATAGAGAGGTTACGCTTATATTGTATCGAGTCCTGCGTTACACATCTATCGATGAGTAGGTTCTCTTTACATCCAGCAACTCCTCTCTTCGACCCTCTCTGCTCATATATCCGTTCGAATACTCGGTCAACTGCGGTGAGTATTCGTGTGTATAAGATGCTTGTAAACAACTTATAACACGAATTCAAGCATGTTATCGGTCTGTAATTCTTAGGAATCGACAAATCTCCGCTTTTGGGGATAAGAACGGTCCGCCCCTCGACAAACCAGTCCGGAATCGGCTGCTCTCCGTCCAGCCATGAGTTGAAAACTCTGGCCAGATGGCGGTGGGTACTTGGTAGTTTCTTCCACCAATACGTGTTCAGACCATCTGGGCCTGGAGCAGCAAAGTTCTTGGAACCAACAAGGGCCCTTCGAACGTCATCCGGGGTTATCGGGTTGCGCAGTTCATTGAGCTCAGGCTGTCGAAGCTCTCTGTTGAAAGCTTCGAACTGCGCTAGGGCTGGAGTGTCTAAATTGAGTGGCTGCGGGTGTTCATAGATATCCTTCCAGAAGGATTCCACCTGATCAGCGGTTGGCGGATTATCCACAACACGTGGGGGCTCTTGGAATAAGCGAGAAGGTTTCTCGCGCAACCTAAGATTTTCCGCGATACTTCTCGCTCGCCTCACTAGTGACTTCTTATCAGCCACTAACATTCGTATCCTATCAAGGCAGTGCTGTTTGGTAGTCTGCAGTACCTCTTGGCTCGAAGTGTGATGAATACGTCGTAGATTGGCGACTATTCGCCGCACTGCGGGCGTGAAAGGCCTATTGGCCGCCCAGTAATCCATCACACTTTGGATACGAGAGGCGTGTTGTCTCGCCGACGTGATCTTAGCTTCCATCTTGTGTACGCAAACGAGCCAGTTCTTGTGGCTTATTATTATTATTGAGGTTGCACGTGATGTTCGCGTCTCCAATCAGGCGGATGGCACTTTTCTGGATGGAATCTAGCAACTCATGTTTGGAGGCAGAGCTCCACACATAAGAACAATACTCCAAAGAAGGTCCGATCTGAGCTTTATAAACATTCAAAAGTTGCTGAGGTGTTCCAGTTTTCTGTTTCTAAACAGTGTTCCAAGCTTTTGAGAAGCAGTATTTGCACTTCTATTGCAATTCATCGAAGCAGAAAATAGCAGCCTGACCACATTTTATTCAAGAAATCTACTTACGGTGACATCGAAAATCTACTGAAATCTACTGCAATGTGTTTGAAGTGGTGAAAATTGAAAATTTGAGTTTTCGACCACTGGGTGGCGCTTGTAAAGACATTTGAATAGCATCACTGTTGATTTCTAGTTGGTTATTTTGAACCCTGGGATTATTTCAATTATCAGATTGGATATTAACAGAAAGGTTTTCATGTTTGAAATGAAAATTTAATTTCTTCGAAAGTCTGAAAACGAAAAGTGAAATGAGGTTATGTATTATCATCTTCTTCTTCTTCCTTTATTCGGAGGACGGAGGTATTCATAAAACAGTAACAATCAATCGGAAAATGGATGTTATATGGTCTGTATCCATTTTGTGTTTTGTTAACATGAGGGCAGAACCTAGAAATAATGAGTTCATGTCATTTGCTGTAGATATCGTCACTCACATTGAAATGAAAATTATATCCCAAGGCATCTTATTCAAATCTATAGAAATCTACCGCCGAAAATTCATCTACTGCAATTTTTCAATTTGTGTTGAAAATCTACCGAAAAAGTAGAAATCTACCGCATGTGGTCACCCTGGAAAGCGGAATTATTCTGACCAGTCATCATTATCTTTCAGCTGAGATTTCCCAGCAGACATTTATTGTGAAAAATTTGAATTCGAAGTAAACTTTCTCTCGACTAGCCGACTGCGATACTATTTTCGGATCTGTCCTGTTATCAAACGACACTTTTCCCACGAATACGTGTGATATATGGTAGGTAGCAGTAAAAAAATCTCTATTTGTGTGACACACAAGTCAATTGTTACATTTTAAACATATCGTACCATCTCAATTTTCGAATACATTAACATTTCGTGCTTCGAAACGATTATTCTAAAATATAAATCACCCACTATGAAGACTGTTTAGTGTAGAACAACTCCGACGAAAGATCTACAAATTATGGCTTAGTCTTATTTGCTTGAGATGCTCCGTATCTCTGAAGATGTTGAAAACAAACAAATCATCAAAATTGGCAAAACGAGAAAGATTGTGTTACAGGTTTCTGTTTACCCCACAATTCTCTGTTAAAATCTAGTAATTCTCTTTTGTTATCCTGCGGGTTTTGCAAGGAAAATTGAAACTTGTAAAGAAGTTTCCATCTGAGATGTTAATATTGTATATAATTAAAGTACAGCCTTGTGAAAATATATTTGGTTTGAAGTTGTTCTTTCATCATTTTTATTAACCGAGTAGGTTTCAAAATTAACTGCACAACGGAATTCTCGTGAAAGTGTAGGAAAATATTTTGAAATGTGTTTGCTAAATTTGATATTACCATTTTAGGGAGAGCAAGTGACTTACGTGATTAATAGCCTATTTTAACAAAAAATTCGAACTGAAAGTATTCTCGGAAATCAAAAACTATAGTAAAATTATATTATAAATTGAAATAGATCTAAAATACTTCGTTGCATACATAAATGCAGCGAAATTATGCTCAAATGGTTTGAATCTTACTTTTCAGAAAGGAATCAAATGGTAATAACAGGATTTTCAGAAAAAAAAACGGAAATTTTGTGTGGTGTTCCACAAGGATCAGTGTTGGGACCTATTTTATTCTTATTGTATGTCAATGACATTGCAAATTTGAGCATTTCTGGAAATTTCACAACAAGCTCAAATTTATTGAGAATATCAAACAACTTGGAAGTAAAATTTGTTCTGGATGTTATGCAGTGAGAGTATCTTCAATAAATTTGAGAATCAAAACTGCCAGAACGGTGTATTACGCTCTCGTTAAATCCTACCTACGTTATAGAATACCTTTTTTTTAGGGAGTATACAATTCATCAGCACTTCTGTCTGTATTAGTACTGCAGAACCGGGTTATCAGGTTTATATGTAAGATTAAACTTCGTGATTCATGTAGTCACAAATTCGCTGAGTAAAAATTTTCAACAGTGATTGTTTTGTTCATTTTAGAAACGGTTTGCCGCATTTACAAGAATATGTCCCTATTTGAGGCTTCATGCCATTCTTATAGCACCCGTTTCACTGCGTTGAAATTGCCAATTCCTTCAACAAATTTGGTCAGGAATTCTATTCATTACAATGGAGTCAAGATGTTTAATCACTTGCCCTCAGATATAAGACAGGCAAATTTGACCAACAAAATGTTTAGAATAAGAGTAAAAACATTTTTGGCTAATAGACCCTATTATAATTTGTAAAAGTTCTATAATGATAAATTTACGTGACAAAATGTGCTTATTTTAATTTAGGTTATATAAGATTTTTGTTTATATTTTTGTTCTTTTGTTTTTAATGGAATTATTTTCCAGCAGCTTGACTGCATTAACTCGATCGATAATATTTTTAAACAAGTCTGTACACAACCATGTTGAGACAAAATTTCGATATTGAACTATACTGTATGTTCTAACTTAACTTTTTTATATAGACATTTTATATTTCTATACCCACATTTGTATGTATTTTTCACAAGCTTTGTCCACAAGATTTATTGTTAATAACAATAAAGTATAATATTATTATTATTATTAAAATTGACAAGTAATCTATTATCCGTAAGGGACTTAAGACATATGAAAATATCTGAAGAAGAAATTGGAATATAAGATCTGTAACGAAGCCATTCTTCTTTCTTTAGTCGTCGTTCGTATTTACGGGAATTATTTGTTGTGGTGCAAATGTCCTTCTTTTGTTGGCTGGAGCACCATTGTGTTGTTCTGCAATCAATATTTTATTTTGTGCCACCACTAATAAGCAGTAAGCAATTTGATTTCAGTCCATGTGGTGTTGTTGACTTTATAACCAACAGGCCAGTATTGGGAAAGGAACTACATTTGACGTGGATCCGGAGCATTCCACTGGAAGGATATAAAAACACTATATAATATTTTTTGTTATATTGTTTATTTTGTGGGAAATAAAACTCATATTTGCAGTGGAAAACAAGTCGTTGCCATTTCCAATTACTACATTCGAAACAGCTAGGATTATTTTGAATGCCTTCGGGTGTAATCCAGAAAGATAAGATAACTTATATTTCCTATGGTGAGCCCGCATTTAGTTAGGTATTTTTGACTTAGCTGGTACAATGGAATTTAACTTTATTACCAAAATTTATTTCTGGATATTAATAATTTATATGGTTTTGGTTATGTCAAACTCTCGTTGGAATCATATCTGAAACACACTTTTGACCACTCAAATAAATTGGCCGAGTCAAGCGGATTCACATCTGATTCATTTGCTTCTACAAGCTCGAAAAACTCCGAGATCCATATAGCACCCAATTCTCATGCTGACGAAATTAATCGACTTTTGTTACGTTGGCAAAAGTGTACTGACTCAAAAGACGCTTATTTTGATCGAATTGTATTAGTATTCACTGAGATATTACGCTTTGAAGTAAACTCATAAAAACGGACAACATTTTGTGGACTTTTGGGATAAGATCACTAGTTCCCAGATATTTGAGTTTGACTGTCAATTTCCAGTAGAAATTACACAGTAAAGCCCCCTTATCCGGACCGTAGTAAAATGCAAACATATTTATACTTTGTACATCTATTTTTCAGTCTAACTGAAAAAAAGGCGTTATTTGGTGTTCAACTGTGAATGCATTGTTTTTGGGAACCGACTTCAGCAAGTTGTCTTTCAGTGGAAGCTACAGTGCAAGACAGAAGACGACTTCTGTAGGCGATCGATGCAAAACTTGCTGTGCAACTTATACCCATTCTTTTGAGTCAGGTAATGTGAACTAGGTTTGGCTTTTTGCTTTCGAATAACTGTGAAAAATGGTTCACATTCCTATTTTCCTAAACTGTTGATGAAACTCAATTTCCTTAATTCATCACGAATCGATTGTATTTCGAATTCAATGCTGTATTCTTTCAAGCTTTTGTATGTAAATTCACGTTGAAAACTTTGGCAGACTAATCAGTCATTTTCAATAATTAAATGTCAAGTGACTGCTGTAATTATGTTGATGCATAACCTAAAAACCATCCGAAACAGAAGTTCATCAAATTCTATCAACTCATTTTCCGTACAATGAAATATTTGCCAAACAGTTAATCACTCTCTGAATTAATTTTCAACTTATTATGGTAATGTAATGAAATAAAGTTATTTTCACAGTTCCTGCAGAGGTTTAATCCTGGCTAATTGAATAATCCAAAAAGTGAAAGTTCGTTTTAATTATGAGTATTTTCCTAAATTACATTTCGTCAACAAAAGTTGTGATTTAATGATTGAACATTGCAAACTACCGATCATTTTGAGTGTGTTCATTGAGTAATAGCATATTTTCATTTTTTTTTAATAAAAATATAATTACATTTTCCCAATCCTCGTTCTATAAATTATTGCACTGAAAAATATGATTTTCATCCTCACAAGGAGGATTGAGTCCTTCCTTTCTTCACATTTAAATGAAACAAAGAAGATATGAGATACCTTCGAAATATTTTATTCATTTGAAAGACTTATTGATGCCATTATGTCTGGAATATTACATCTTATGAATGCTTGCCACGGCTTCTCAGGGTGGACCGCATATGAAACGTTCAATTTTCGAAGACTGTCGCGCAAGAAAAGTCTAACGGGGTCAAATCACACGATTTCGTTGGCCAGTTCACATCACTCACACTCTTGAATCGCTCATTGATCTGGGACAGAAGCAACTTTTTGGAAAATTTTAAGACAGGCTCGAAAAAATTGCCAAAGTTATGAACAATTCAGTAAAAAAGAGGGATTTGGTTTTTTGCATCTCGGAAAATATTGAAGATACCCGAAATTTGAAAAAAGGGCCTTGAACAGAAGGATTTTCCTAAAAAAGTTCCACCTCCCGGAACATTAATAATTTTAATTTAGAAGCAAAAATAACGTTAGAAGCAGGCGATGCGATCATTAATGATATAAATAAAATTCACATATATAATAGACACTTCAATGAACAAAAATATATGGAAAAAATTTTTCCCCGATTATTTTATTATATATGCTCTAATTTATTAATGATTTTTACAAGTTTTGAATTTTCATAAAAACCGTGACAATTTTTCATAGTGAAATCCTCAAATAATGTTCACTTCTTGAAGCTTTTCTTGAAAGCTTTCAAAAAAAAATCCTGTTGAAAAAATTGAAAAATTTTGATTTCCCACTTTGTTATTAATAATCAAAAACGTCAAATAGTGAAAAATTCAATTGAAGCAATGAAATTTTTTTCATTATTCAAATTTATTCGTATTCTAATTATTTGAAGTTACATAAAAATGATTTTTCATAATTTTTAGTTCCATTTGTTTGAAAAATTGTTATGAACAAATGCATTGTTGAGATATTTTGAAATTTTTTTTGGGGATTTCCATCAGTGATGAATATTTTGATTTCTAAAAATGAAATCGTTCCTTGAATTTTTTTTATTGCTTAAAAACGCATTTTTTGATTAACAAATTTTTTTGCTACCAAATATGAATATTATGAAACGATTTTCTTTAAAAAAATCATAATTTCCATTCTTTTCGATATTCTGAAAAAAAACTCTTTTTAAATTTATACTTTCTTCATTTTTATTTAATGAACAATTTGTTTTCAAATTAATTTTCACGATATATTTTTATATATGATATATCGTAGAAATCAATTCGTTTGAAACAAATTGTTTATTAAATAAATACAGGCAATATGAATTAAAGAAGTGTTTTTCCAGAATATCGAAGAGAAATAGTAATTACAATTAAAAAAAAGTTCCTTAATATTCATATTCAGTAGCAATTACATTGTTAATCAACAAATGCGTTTTTAAGCAATAAAAATATAGTTGACAACTAATTCAACAAATTCAGCTTCAACGGCCGTTATCAATTGTCGAAGTTCGGAAATCTCTGATGACAGACCCTATAGAAAACTTTTCAGGCAAGCTTATTTCGAAGATAACTAAATTTCAGGAGCCTTCAGAATAGAATAGTAAATAATTTGAAATGTTTTTCAAGAATAATGCAAAATAAACTCCTTTCTTGAATCATTTGAATTTGGAACAAAGTTTTATTCCTTCAACTCAAACTGGACCCTAAAATAGATTCAACACGTTGAATTCATTTGTGTACATTCGAAACAATATATTGAATTGGATGAAATCTACTTGCAAAGCTGAAATATTACGGCTTCTCTCATGAAAATTCAACATGGATGGAGTCTCATTCCACAGGGAGAATGCAAAAAATGGTTTCAAATTAAAAACATTAAAATTAGACAGAGGAAAACAGCGAAGTGCCTCAGGGAAGCATACTAGACCCTCTACTTTTTATTATGTATACCGCCGACATTATGAAATCGAAAAGTTGATATAATGAAATGCTTACGCAGATGATACACATGTAACGAAATTCACCAAGCACAATACTCTATGAATCGCGATTTTCTAGTCTGAACAGATTTCAACTGAACAGTTTCGTCTTACAATGGCTTCTTCGGGCGTGTAAAGACACGCCCGAAGGAATGTTGCAATTAGTATGGCAGTAAATATTATTTCTGTGTAAAATCATATTTGTATACAACTTTTCCCTAAAGAAACGGAAGTAAGGTATGGGTTCGTAAGCAAAGAAATAAACAGTGCGATAAGGTATACCCACCTCTATAATTACTCTTCCCAGACGGTCTGCACCATTTACTTGAGGTTCTGATGTTTCTAAAAGGAAATCGTCCTTGTACCACAACACTGTTCCCAAATCATGAGGGCCTTGACTCATGAGACATGTCAGCGATATCGAACTTCCTGCTTGAATGTAAACATCCATAGGTCCTACGATTCGGGCTTTCTGTTCTGAAATTTTGAGAGACTAATCAATATTGGAATTATCGGATTCACAATACAAAAAATTATTTAAACGGGATAAATCGACTTCGAAATACTTTTTTGAAAGTATGGAATGATGTCGTGGTTTGTAGGCTTTTACGGCCGGTTTCTAAGGAATTGTACGAAATTTCCGGGTATAGTAGTCTGGTCAAGTTAAATCAAAAAATAAGAGTATTCTGAATTCCCACAAAGCTGAAAATCAGTAAGATCATTTGAAATATGATTGGAAATGAAACATGAAAGTTCCCCATTTTTTCCCTGCATAGAAAAATTTTTATTCAAGGTCACATAATAAAAAAAATGTGTTTTTCTCGATTTTCTACAAAACGGCAAGTTTTATCATAAAATATTTCAAACAAAAATTGTAGATAATGAAATTATCTACAAAAAATGTATTCATATTTTTTTCTTGCGAGCCACCGTTTTTGAGATATAACGGTTCAAAAAGTTGTAATAGTAATAATATGCATGAGTACACAAATGCGACGCACATAATTGACGGAGGATACTTACTACATCGCGTTGTGTGCGAAGGAACATTTAACGTTATCTTAGATAAATACGTACAGTATGTACGTCGACATTTAGGTTCCAGAGTTAGTGCCGTATTTGATGACTATAATGATTGCACGAGAAATTCCAAGGCTGCAGAACAACGTCGTCGAACTTTAGAACATCTACATCAAATGGTATTTTACTTGATGAAAATATAACACTTCCAACCAGTGAAGAAACATTTCTTACAAATACAACAACTCTCCGTTCATTTCAATGTTAAAAGAAAAATTTACTGCTGAAAATATATTGGTAAAACAAGCTAAACATGATGCCGATGGATACTAATGTATTGATAAATGAAACAGCAATAGTTGTATTTGAATCAGGAAAAACTCAACATCAATCGTAAATATATTCATCAGAAAGTTTAGCTATTTTGGCAAAGTGTCAAAATCATGTACTATTTCAACACGCAATAACTGGCTGTGATACGAAATCTGCATTTCATAGGAGGGGTGAAAAAACAGTTTTCAAAATGGTTAAAAAACAAAATTTAGTTCAACGTGCTGAAGTTTTTAAAAATAGTAGTTCAACTCGACAAGAAATTATCACTAACGGCATTGGCTTTCTTCCTTCTATGTACGGAGCTCCTAAGAAACTACCTGCTTATATCTGTGTCTGTTCAAAATCAGTTTAAAAGCCGTTCAAAATCAGTTTTTTCCGTTAATCAGTATATACGTTTCGTTAAAAATATCAAACTGGGGTTAAAAGTTGGTCAACAATTCATTAGAACTAGTCTAAACTTTACTTCGACCTGCGTCGGAAAAACTGCTGAACACAATTTTTTGCAAAATAGGATGCAGTGCTAAATGTAGTTGCAAAAAAGCCGGAGTATTTTGTTCTCTGGCATGTACACATTGTCAAGGCCGATCATGCTGTAATATTGAATCACCAACAGTGGAGGATCCCTTTGTTTCCATCTATTAACGCAGTTTATATGTACTCAGGATGAAGATAAAGAAGAACAAGAAAAACAAGAAGAAGAAGAACAAGCCGAACAAGAACAAGAAGATCAAGAAGAACAAGAAGAAGAATTTGACAGTTACGACTCGGACGGTAAAATTTCACTATAATTTTTAACTTAAATTTCTTTAATCGTTTGAATCTCTGCTTAAATCTATTATTTTGCAATAGTTTCAAGTAAACAGGAACAGAGCTGACCCGTGGAATAGGTTTACCGGGGAAACCCCGTGAAAAAAAACGGGCTAAGTAGACTACCTAATTGGTGGCGTGGAAACGATTACAACTTTTACAACTTTTTGAATCGTTATATCTCAAAAACGTTGGCTTGTAGAAAAGAACGTATTGATACATTTTTGTAGATAATTTTTTGATCTACAGTTGTAGTGTGGAGTACTTTTATGATACACTTACCGTTTTGCTAAAAATCGTAAAAAACTAATTTTTTTTCTTTTAACCTCGAATACATTTTTTTTTCCTTACATTGGAAAGATGGAAAACTTTCAAGTTTCATTTTTAATCATATTTCAAACAATCACACTGATTTTCATCTTGTTGGGAATTTAAGTAGCTTTGAATGTCTAAATTGACCGGACTATAGTAGCCGTG
The DNA here is from genome assembly GCA_015342065.1 of Leptinotarsa undecemlineata. Classification (NCBI taxonomy): domain Eukaryota; kingdom Metazoa; phylum Arthropoda; class Insecta; order Coleoptera; family Chrysomelidae; genus Leptinotarsa; species Leptinotarsa undecemlineata. Next base: position 10,395 of record WOGP01008706.1, read on the forward strand.
GTCTACAAATTCAATCGTCAGATACTCAGCTCATTTCTTTGAGAAGATTCGCGATTTGAAAGTGAATCCTAATGAGGTATTGGTGAGTTTTGATGTTGTATCTCTGTTCACAATGGTTCCGGTTCCACTGAATCCATAGAACAATTTGAACGACGGTACAACCGTCCTGCTGGCTACAATTTCTTGATGTTCCTTCGTGGTTCAGAGTCACGGGAAAGAGGAATTGGCAAAATTTCTGGAATATTTGAATCTTGGAAACCCGAAACTCCAGTTCACAACGAAGAAAGAAGAGAAAGGGAGAAGAGGTAGTGACCCTGCTATTCCATTTTATTGTACGTTTCTCCAGTCGCTAACATTATCCACTTTATATATACAGTGTCACACATAAAGTTCGCGACATATGGAAAAAATTTTTATTGATAGATATAATGAAAATTTGGCTTGGCAGTTAGTTTGTGCTTGAAAAATTAGTAAAAAACAGCCTCTTTTCTTTTGTCATGTGATACTCTAAACCTGTCAAATTTGACATTTTTTTCGAAAATCCTCAAAAAATCTTTTTTTTTTGGAAATTTCGAAAAATGCCAAAAAGAAAAAGTGCTCAGTTTCCAATTTTATACCTTTGCTCGAAATTTGGACTCTTTACTGTCACTTCGACTTTTTTCCAATTTTTTTAATTTTTCGAATCT
>WOGP01008707.1:0-11079 GCA_015342065.1 Leptinotarsa undecemlineata
ATAACAACAAGGCAGCGGCATGATGTTAAATTTTTTAAAAAGGGGCTTACAATGAGCGTCATACTCACTAGAAGAAATTATTCTAATGACTTTTTTTGTGCTATGAATATTTGATTGGCATGAGTCGCACTTCCCCAAATAATCAAACCATAAGTCATTATACCGTGGAACATAGCAAAGTATGCTATTTTTAAATAATCAAAGGACAGCTGATATTTCAATTGACGCAACGCATAAGAAGCTTTGGCCAGACGTTTTGCAAGATCCTGAATGTGAAATGAAAAATTTAGTTGAGAGTCTATATGAAGGCCCAAAAGTTTAACTCTATCCTCAGATTTTTCCGCATGGTTCAAACTGAGATGCTGCGTTTTACTTTCATTCAAGAAAAGAGAATTAAATTGAAACCAAACTTTAGCATTCTGTTCTGAACAATTAAGGGTCTGCAAAGCACTGCTTTTATTTAAATTTTTCACAACAAGTGTGGCGTCATCTGCATATTACACTATGTCTTTAAAACGGTGAGTTGTATAAAAAAAATATTAAAATAAAATTTGTTCAAATAATTGAAGAAAAGGAACAGTTTTTCTATTTCAATTATAGCTAAAGAATTAAAATTTTAGGACAAAAAAGTGGAAATACACTTATTTTGGTACATTGGCGCTACCTACTGCGTATATTTTTTGTTGTACAACATAGCATCAATTACATTATTTGTAGATAACAATACCCTCTATATTTTTTGTTGAATGAATTTTTCTGTAAAATGCATAATTTTCGATGCATTTCAAAATATTTCTGAGTTTTTTCGAAAACCGTTACATGTTGCAGGTGGCCACCGTAAGGTAATCTTTCTTTCATGATTCTCTAACGACTCTCCAAGTTTCATCTATCGAGTAATTTTTCATACATCATTCGACATATTGATTATACTATATACCAACACACCGCACTTAACGCATCAACTAGACCAGCCTATCAAAGGTTAACTCCTCAGCGGTTTCCGTCACCTCTTTCAACTTATTGTTCCGTTACCATGGTGACGTTTGGTAGCAACCCGCCCGTCGATAATTTGCAATCAGTGTTTCCCTAACTCGTCTTAACTGTCATTAGCTTTCATCAAAACTCTCCCTTTCAATTATACCCATCTTCGTCGATTCTCCTCTGTCTGATTTTCATGTAGCAATTGAAAACACCTAGGTCCGCTTCGAAAATTGATGTAATTTTTTGATGTACCTACTAATTTAACGGGACACAAAAATGTGCTTAATAAACCTTATCATTGTTAATTGAAAAATAATCAATCGCAGCTAATGGAAAATTCAATTCGGGTTTTATATGGCCCCCAACTTCAGCAGAGCTTCACTGGTAGCAGAGCTGATATAATATACAGGGCTATTCAAATTCGTTTCTCTACATGGGGATTTCGTAAACGACAAGAGATACAGTGTCGGTTGAATCGTGGCAAAGTGGTAAGTTAAAGTGAGTTGAAGTTAAAAGTATTTTGAAGACCTATTCAATGATGTGAAGAAATCAAATGAAGCTCTTTTAGTTCTGGAGATATACAGGAAAAACCAAAAAATTCCATATTATTATTTTACCCATATCTTCTTTATTCGCAGACATATTGAAAATCTGTCCACATTTTGCTATTAGCACTTGATGTGGGCTCTCAGGATATATTCATGAATCTTTCATACAGGGAATCATCTGACTTGGACCACTCCCATCTTTGAATTTTTAAATACGGACCTGTATTTTCGTTGTAGTTTTTGGATCGTAGACGTTCACTCCGTACTGAGAAATTGAAATTTTATATTTCGGGAATTTTCAGTAATATTCGATTATAATTGTGTGACTTATTTCATTTCAAATTACGGCCCTGGAAATTGGTTGACTGAGATGAATAAAAACATAATAGCAACATTCACGTCTCCCTATATATCGTAGAGTTTTTCGAGAGCTTTTTTTTTTATTTTTAGGTACTTATTCATATTTTTTCCATTGCTCTGAGTGTTTTCTACAATTAACTTCGAATAAGAAAACTTTTTATGATTATCTGAAACATATCTACAACAAAAATATATTATATGTGTTTCGAGCAGAAAAAAAAATGGTAGCAATGATAACATTCGAAACGAACACTATGATTATAGTGAAAATTAAAATTAAGTAAGTAATTTATATACACAAAATAATTAATTGTGCAATAAATGTTCGAATTGGAGTCCTTCCATTTCGAGACAAATAATGGGATAATAAGATGGCCTGCAAGATCACCAGATCTTACTATTTTGTACTATTTTTTATGGGGGACATTGAAAAATAGGATTTACGCTGGCAGAGAAATAGAAATTGTGGAAGACTCGATATTGGGGATATTGAATAATTTCGCAACAATGCAGCAAATAAGTGTATTGAGGGCAATTAATAATATGAAAAACCTAGTTTAAAATTATCTCGAAATGGAAGGACTCCAATTCGAACATTTATTGCGCCAATATTTTTTTTGAGTACCTATATAAATTACTTCATTTAAATTTTCATCACAATTATAGTGTTCTTTTCGGATGTTATTATTGTTGTCATTTTTTATCTGCTTATTTAAACGCATATAATATATTTTTGGGGTAGATATGTTTCAAATAATCATATAAGGTTTTCTTATTCGAAGTTAATTGTGCAAAATGCTCGGAGCAATGGAAAAATATGAATAGGTACCTAAAAATGGAAAAAAAATGTCGAAAAAATTTACGATACAAAAACTACAACAAAAAATACAGGTACGTATTTGAAAATTCAAAGATGGGGGTGGCCCAAGTCAGATGACACCCTGTATAAAACATTCATGGGTATATTCTGGGAGCCCACATTGAGGGTCAACAGTAAAATGTGGACAGATTTTCAATATGTCTGCGAACAAAGAAGATATACGAAAAAAAAAAATTTGGAATTTTTCAGTTTTTTGAGGCTGTATATCTCCAGAATCGAAAGAGCTATATTCAATTTCTTCACATCATTGAATATGTTTCTCAAATACACAACTTAGCCATCATTTAATCAACACTATATCTGTTTTCGTTTACGACATCCCCGTGTACAGAAACGAATTTAAATAGCCCTGTATATAAATAAAAAATGAATATTGGAATATTTAAAAAAAAATTATAGTCGAACGTAATCGATAACGATAACTAGAACATAGGAAATCTTTGAGATATTCTTCAGCGAATGAGTCATGAATAAGATTGTAGAATGAAGTACATCCACTAAAAATCAATTGTTTCATTAGGAGTTACTTTTTCTCTAAAAATGTTTAATGGAAGGTTTGTGTTACATTAATAAGCTTGAAACGAATAAAAAAGTTTTTCAAATCATAAATAACTTTCTTTCGCCGTGCTACGATATTTTTATTCCCAACTTTCACATGAAAATTAAGAAGAGGCAAATACAAGAAAAAACGATTACTGTGAATCAGAGAAAAGTTTGAGCTCAATAACAAACCATTCGAAATTATAGAGGCATTTAATGAAAAATTCGTTTTTGAAAAAAAGTGTTTCAACGTCTTATGGAAGAACGCGAACCTGTAGGCCTCGAAATCACATTTAGATGATGAAATATGTTTCTTATTGTTTCGTAAATAAGAGATTGTACTATAAAATGGTCTGTAATAAATTCCAAAAAAGATTTTGGATAATTTTCAAATTAAATTGAGGCTTTTATCCACACGTTATATTTTCTCAAGGACCAAATAGAAGCACTGCAGGAAAATTCTTGAAGCACTCTAAGAGCGGTGCCAGTGCGAAATATTTTTCTTCGATTTGGAAGATTCGTCGCAAGTTATTTTCCACTCTGAAAAGCAGAAATTAATTTCGTTTGGTCGATACGACCAACTGATAGACCGGTTTGGGGGTGCATGCCCCATCATCAGTTCCTACCAGGCATGGTCTTTTCAGAACGGTGTGAACCGTCTGAGTATCAAGACCAAACAAATATAATTCCAGCTAGGTAGAGAGGGCAGATCTACAGAGGACGCAACTCTAAGAATGACGAAGATGATTTATAAATCGTTAGATAAAAAAATTCGTACCGTCCGTATTTTTCTAGACCTGTCTGAAGCATTTGACACTGTCTCTCACAAAATACTCCTGAGTGAAACACAAACAGTATCATATGGAGTACCTCAGGGAACTGTCCTCGGACCTCTTCTGTTCAGTATCTACATGAACAATATGTTATTTCTAGACACTAGTGGTGGAATCATTAGCTTTGCTGATGATACTGATGTGGTGTCAACCTGAAATTAATTCAAAGAGAAAGTAGAGAGTGACTTTCCTAACATATCAAATTGGCTTGAAGGGAACAACTCAACATAAAACTATAAGAAGACAACTAACCTACCTTTCACGTCGTATGATTATGGTTTACCAGATCTTGGGCCTTTGAATGCAGGACTAGACTCTCAAATAAACGAAGATCATAAAATAAAGTATTTAGGAATCATTGTCGATTGACATATGAAGTGAAATATGCAAACAAAACAAATATCAGAAAAAAATTAAAGGTTTTTCATTCAAATTCAAATATTTGAAGGGTTTCTTGAAGATTACATAGTTGAAAACTGTTTATTCTTCCTTGACATAGTCCTCAATAACTTATGGAATTTTGGATTGGGGCGGGGTCAATGATTGCTTCTTGAACCAAGTACATAATTTGCAGAGATGCATGGCAGAAAGCTGACCTTTTTTTCTGACGCACTCTATAATGAATCTCAATATACAGATGTGAGACAAATATTTGTTAGCAAAATTTCAATTTATGTCAAAGCTAATAAAATTTAACTCACCCCTCATGAACATTCTCACAAAAACAAAAGAGCTGAAGCAATTTTCTTTCCCAGAAGTGAAAATTGTACAGGTCAACGAAGTGCAAATTACCTTGCTTCAAGAATATACCTATAGCTTGTTACCAAATTAGCTAAAGAATATATCTGTTGATAAGGTATCCAAAATGAAAATGAAAAAGTGGATTATGAGTAATAGACCAATAATCAATTCAATTTTCAAGCAAAAACTATAGAGAAAATAAAAACTGAATTACACCTATTACAACTGACTACAAGTATATGTGTCTATATGTTGTGTTATCCAGTATTGAACAACGTTACCCCGAAAATGTAAAATTATCCAGATTGCCACTTAAATATAATTGATTTGGGAAAAAACTTTGGAATTAGAATGTGATTAATAGTATCGTAGTTGTTTTGATACATAGATACTTAGATGTCAGATATTATATTTTTTTATCGATTATGTCAATCGAACTCTAATATTAAATTCATTTTCTTACAGCCGTCATATACATATACAAGTAGCTTTTGGCAGCTACTTCCTTTTGTGTTTTTTTCGTGTTTATTCACCACTTATCCTAATTTATTGAGTTATTGTATTTTCGAATGAACTTTATTTTATGTATTTATATGTAGTTTACTGTGAATAAACGTTATTATTATTATCATTGAATGCCATTCTGGAAAGGGGTCATGTTACAGTGAAGGAAGATTTAGGTGGTATCAGTAGGGCTGATATGGTATATGGATTAACCCTTAGAATCCCTGGACAGATGGTTGTTGAAGATGCAAGATTCAACTCTAATCACGAAGAATTTTTAAACAGCCTCAAGACGAAAATGAAAGAAATGAAAACAATACAAGGTTCTGATCACAACAACAGAAAAATATTTATATATAATGAATTACCAACTGCTACACATGTCTTCGTTAGATTAGATGTAGTCAAAACACCTTTGCAACAGCCATATTCTGGTCCATACAAAGTTTAAAAGCGAAATGACTAATATTCCACGGTTTCAATCAAAAATAAGGAAGACAATATATCTATACAGAGACTAAAACCAGCTTTTATAGAAAATCATGAGGATGAACCAGATATCAACCAAATTGGCCGTCAATTTCTTACTACTGAACATGAAGACGAAATGAAAAAAGTTTCTACGGAGAGGTCCTACACCACTTCCTCTGGAAGGAAACTTACATTTTTTATTCAAGACATCCATAGTGTCAAACAGAGGGGAGAATAATGTGGTATCACATCATCACAGTCATTAGGGCCCAGTATTAAGTATTTAGAAAAAACGAAATAAAAAACAATGTGTGTGAGGTTGTTGGTTGATTTGTCAGAAATTAATATAAATATTTGTCAAAACTTCTCAAATGTATTTCTATTGGAGTAGTTATCACTAGTTATTTACTAATTACAATCCCATCGCCATCGAGAAGAGTATTGAATTTCTGGTGATTGGAAAAAGTTCTTTTTTGAAAAATTATATTGTTAATTTTTCTCACGATGAATTCATGTTTTTAATTCATCAACACACTTGTGTCCCCACATAACTGATTAAATAAAAGGAATGAATAAGTCCAAATGAATAATTCACTCATCATGTTATTTTTCCCATTTTCTTCTAATAGCGAAAAATTCAGCAGAAGTGATGGTGATAAATACAGAAGCCAACGTCTCGATACAGTATATTACCAAATTTCATTCTGTCTCACGTACCGCAGAAATATACGATGGATTTGTATTCAATTTATGCCGTAAAATATTTTTTATATGCGAACACGGAAATTCCTTTATACATAGTAAATGGTTTCAATTTACATAATCCTGTTGCATGTCTGGATGAAATTAGCAAGGGTTTAATTGTCGGATTAACAATTTAAATAGATTCAATAGGCCATTATAACATCGTTCAGTGTCTGTTATTAATGAAATGAATCGAAAGGCACCAATTAGAGTATCGGGTTTCAGAAAACTGAAACAGTTATTTATAAAATAACTCAGCATCGTAAATGTCAAATTATTTTTGCTGTCAAGAAATACATTTTGACAAACATATAACAGACGGTGAAAAATGAAGTTATTAAATTTTTATAACTTTCAACAATAATAATGATCTTCAATAAGAAATATGATATAACTGACCGAATATTTGATGGAAATTCATTAAAGAGTATTGAAAAAAATACTTCAATATGATATTTTCACTAGGACACGTTTTCGGGCGTCACAAAACTGTGACGCCCAAATATGTTATTCTGGAGCAAAACCCATGTCGCAGTTTTGTGAAAATTCAAGTGGAAATCCTACTTCGAAGTATTTTTCATTACAAAATGTTTCATTGCTATCTAAACTGAAACAGAAAAGGTATACCACAGGTCAACAAATAATTCAAATCTAGAAAGATGTTTATGGACATTGATGTACAAACGTAAGTGTCGGTGAGTGTCACAGTGGTTGAGATAATTTAAAATATTTCCAAGGTTTTCGAAAATTGCTGTGAATATCTTTATTTCAAAAATTTCAAGAACTTATTTCAATACTGTGTGTGACACCTTCCGCCGTGATATTTGTGTATAATGAACTGAGTGACTGGCTTATATGGAATGTATTTTGCAAACAGTGAAACCTAGTGATTTTTTCAATGTCAATGAGTTACGTACAAATTTGAATTACATTAAGTTGCAGAAATTATTTCAGAAACCGATTGTTGCCCATTCCATTCCTTTGTTATGCTATGTTGTTTTATGACCATGGAGAAAAACAGTTTTTTCTTTCTATTTCATACAACATTCCAAGTAAGGATGAAATACAATCGTATTAAAAATTAACGTGACTGTATACTTTTCTATGAAGATGGAGCGGTTCAAAATCAGTATCTCTTTTGGAAAATATACCCCCATCAATTTATACTTTGACCATGTTCGTTAAAACTAAAATTACGATATCCCAACAGTACAAAATTGAACCTTTAATTATGTAATATTTGAAACAAACTGAACATTGTTAGAACAATTCGTTACACGGGAAACAACTATTGTTTTTACTGAAAATGTTGATTTGTTAATAGTATTAATTGCAGGTTCACCAAAGAACACCATAAAATAACTTAATGCGATAAAGAATCAGCAATTTCCAGAAACAATGAAGCAACAATTTTCAAATTTTATTGAGTACGCAGAAGAATAACTCTTTTTCACAAGACTTTTTTGAGGGTGCGATACGATTTTTTCTCTATATGTGTGGCACCAAAAACCTTGAATATACGAAGAAGTACATATTTCAGAATTTCATGATAAACAAACGTAACAATAAAAAAGTACAGCTGTTTAAAAATCTGTTTAAAATCTGTTCTTCCGTTAACCAGCTGTACTGAAATAGGTATAATTGAAACACTTATCTAAAACATTTGCATGATCTACAACTATCATTTGATCTATACTTTCAATAATGAGGAGGAAAATTAAAAAAACTGATGGTGAAAACCTATGAGCTTCAATAAATCATCATAATACATGAAATCAATGTAAATTATTAAAAATGAAATATATAATTTTCCATATTTTTCACCACTTTCATTTGTAATTGCAGTTATTGCAGTTCCGTTCTATATGGACATATTCAAACTATTATCAGTTACAAGTAAAAGTGGTTGACAACAGTTTTATTTTTCACTATTCGTGATGATATCCAACCACCATCAGTTCAGAATCAAGTAGAAACTTTCCAAATACAGTGGAGCAAGATGACATTCACCTGAACTGTTGATTTACAACTCTAATTCGATCAATAAATTAACGATTGGATGGTACACCTGAATCGTATCGAATAACTAAAATAACACCAGTATAAAACGAGCTATTTTGTGAATTACCACAGAAAGCATGTATTCCTCTACAAAATATATGTGAGCTGAATAAACCAGAAGAAAATGATTACGATGACCTCGTGAAGTTTTCAAATGAATATTATTGCAGAGAAATCCCAATAGAAGAATGTCACGTACATATTATCATTTTAGTACATAATGAATCTCTTTCAATCGGCAAAAATTATTTGTAAAATTCGCAACATTTCATAAAAGTTGCGAAAAATTCACAGTGAGTCTATGTGTTTATGCTGAATACAATCGTAACCTAATTGTAACAAATCTGAAGCCGCCCCTGACCAGTAAGACGGCCGAATCATGGAACAAACACATGACATCATCGCGAAGGGACGCAGTTGCGAATCGCCGGTAAAATTCTAGTATCGAACCGACTACAGAATTCTAAAAAGGACCGTAACCGATATGAGCGCGTCTTCCCGACCCAAGAGGGGAAAATGAATCGAGCGGCTAAACAATAAATTCAAATAGTGGATATGAATCCACTATTTGAATGTGATTAGTGAATTTGAATGTGATTAGTGGAATATTGTTGGAAAGGAATTTGTTTAAGACAGTTAATTCTTTAATTTGTCACAAAATGAAACCAACTTAGGGATCTAGTTGGAGTTTATGGAATTAACTCATCCTGTATAAGACATTTAAACTAACTGATACGCTGTAACATCTCAAATATGGAATAGAGATTGCTGATGGACATATAGCTTCCGAAGGTAAATAGCTTTCGTCTAAAAATATTATCCTGTAGGTGTGGATGAAAATACATGATTTTGATCCGCAAATCACCTAGAGGGAATGTGAAACTTGCAAATCAAAACCGATACGCACATCATTTTCGATGAATAACCTACCAAGAGAAATGAAGCAGTCTCGTGATCATCTACGTCAATTATTTGGTTTCAGATGATGATGCAAATCAGAAATATTTTCTGTTTTTCTTGATGCTCAAGTTACATTTTGTTGCGATTATTGTTTTATTTTCATGACATAGAAAAGGAACTGAGAAATCAAGGATGTGATATAGCGTGGAAATGAATTCATATCCCTTCCTATAATTCGAGATACACAAGTCATCCCTACGTTTTTTTTATTTCGGAAAAGTTTCACGATGGAAATTCATTTTGGGATTATGTATATTATTGTTCACTTTTGTGTCATAAAGCTACTTTATAAATCATTTCATTGTTGAAAACCTCAGATATTTGATAAACAAAATTCATAATGATATTTCATGTCAGTGACTTTACAATTCACACATTGAGTTGTAGATTACACTATACCGTCATATGCCCAACGATATCAACAGTATCTGATGTTATTTTGCAGAAGCTCAGAAGAGAACAACTAGATATATTTTCGGTTTTCAATTCTGGCAAGGGAAACAAATTGTTCTCTTCGAAACCTTGAAATGAGTAATTATATAACATTAATAATTTGTTTTTGGACTGTTAATTATTTGGGCATTTCAAATTATGACTCAATGGAATCAACTAGAAATTCTTCATTGTAATTTTTAATATATTATTTTTGATGGTAGACAATAACAATACCTGAATAGATCCATCACACTTCTCACAATCTTTTCAGTTCTCGACCCACATTCGAAACAAAATTTCAATATCTAATATGTTACAAAAATTTTCGGATTATGTTCACTGGTCTATCTCGCAAAAATGAATAATTCACGAATCCCTCTCCTACAAAATCTCCAATATTTTGAAGTAACACCATTTCATGCACCTCGATCCATCATTGCGAATATGTTTAAATGAAAACCCATTTCCAATCCCACCGTTCCTATATATTACGCACGTTTTTCTTTCAGCCAACATCTGCACTTTTCGTAGCCGCGATAATGCTTCCCTGTCGACCCACATTACAAAAGAAACATATCAAACGTAGAACTCAAACGTTCAATATGTGTGCGAGATTTCCTATGCATTGGTATCTAGTCGGAGTCCTGTGAGAACCGATCCAGATGCAGGATAAAAAGTAGCCCTTAGGTCAATCCATCCACAGGAGAGGTCTACCAGCATTTCTTAACTCCACCTGCTACCCACAAAAACCTCTAATGGGTTTTTGAGCGTGCTAAAGTGCTTTTGGAAACTGATAGCCCTGTGTACTACAACATATTTACAGCTTTGTCTACAACGCCTCTTCTAAGTGCTTTTTTGCGGTCATACGTGGAACTCTGAATTATGAATGTTGGGTTATTGAATGATGGGTGAAATTTTACGTGACTGGAAGTTCGGATAACTTACGTGTTGGGAAAAATATGTGTTATAATCTTCATATTATATTACATTCTAGAGCTGTCCTGCGAATAATGGACTATAT
>WOGP01008708.1:0-11079 GCA_015342065.1 Leptinotarsa undecemlineata
GAGAAAGTTGAGATTCAAATAACCAGGTGATAATAGAAAATACTTCTGAATACTACTAACTCACACACGTCCTTCAAATCAATAATGAATTTATTTTCACCAATAATATGGAAGTGTCCTATCTCTTCTTCGGTAATATTAGATACTGCTTTTTTAATTAGCGCTATTACCTTCTTATCAAATTTTGAAAAATTATTTTTACGCCTGATGCTTCGTTTCAATTTTCCCCGAATCAAGTCGATGAGTTTGAAAACACAAAATAGGGGGAAATTTCAGTATGGTGTATCCATACATTTCAGCAATACTCTCAAGGGCATATACCTTTGGTATAGTAATCTTCAAAATTCGAATTGTTATCCATTAAAAAACTTTGTATTTCATCTTTCTTCGAATTTTTATTAGGTACTTTGATGAGCTATCGCGAATGATAGGAAGCGTTGTCAAGAACTATTACACTATTCGCATCCAAATTTGCGATCGATGTATTTTCAAACCATTCCTCGAAAATATTAACTTTCTTTTTTTAATGATAGTCAACTTTGCATTCCTCAAGTTTTCTTCCACATAATTTCAAAGAATTCGGAACCCATCCTTCACTTCATCCGCAATGCACAATGATTAGTCGCGATCCTTTGTTTGCAGACATGTTAGGCGTACACATTCTCGAACCATCAGTTCACCCTTTCATAACTGTGTGGTGAGTGTCATACCAAGTTTCATCCAAATAGAAAATTTGCCTTTGTTCTTGTTAGGTTTACCATTTTTATATGTAATTATTTTTATAAATGATTATTGTCTGTTAGGTCCATGTTATATTCGTAAGGAAGACATTTATTTATAAGACATATGTACATAGTGTGTCTATATATGTTCTGTTATTTGACAAATTATGTTGATTTTAATTGTTCACTGTGATATTTTACATTTATATATTTTTACTATTTGAATCTACTATATGTGACGTAAGTATATACACTTCTGTATAATGACATTAATAAAATATCTATCTATCTATATTTAGTTATTTGTTCTATGTATTTGTTATACAATTCCACCATTATTCTGCTTTCCGTAACTGCTTGACGTTTGTTTATTATTTCAAATCTAAATCCTAGTTTCTTTATCCAATTATGAAGAATTCTATTCGTCACCGTAACATGACTTCAAATTCAGTTTTATGACTCTTCAGCCAATCATAAAACTCGGTTAGTAAAAATTATCCAATAAAAACCGCCACGTCTACAGTCCACATGGACTAGTTCGCTGCCGGTTCATTTCTATGAATTGGTTTTTTAGCCTTTGAGAGTGCCTCCACCTTTAAATGTGCACAATATCGTTCACTTCGGCTATACAATCTCACTGTGAATTATATACCAGTTTTCAAGTCTGCCACCCATATCAAGTTTTTAGGAATGTGCATTGATGAACATCTAGATTAGTAAGAACATTGTTCGAGTTTGATATCAGCGCTTCATTCGCAGTACTATCACACTGTACTCACACGTTCTCAATTGCCGAAGACGATTATTGATACTGATAATCGAAACGTCGTGAAGTAGCTTGGCTTGAATTTTTCAAATCTTTATTTCATTGTTATTGTTCAATTTTCAATGTTTTTTTTTTAAATTTTAATTTATTATAATTTCATTTGTTCCCTTTTTTCCCTTCACACATTTATATTTGCGTAAATATTACTTTTTTATTCTATCTATCGATGTACGAAACTTTGAAAATTGATATCACATTGAAAATATTGTAAAAAAAATAAGATCATTGATTCCCATGTTCGAATTCTTGAAACAGATGTTTGATCAAAAGCAATTGGAAATCCTGTACAATCTTTTGTTAGACCACGTATCAGTTATTGCATTTTAGCATTGGGTGGAGTAGCTGACAACTTTCTAAAATATATAGATGTCACTTAAAAGTGGATATTGAAAATAACCAACAATATAAATTTCACCTATCATATCTTTTCACCCATTCCTATTTTTTATATGAATACAACAAAGTGCTAGATGCATGCCAACTATATTTCCATAGTATATTGCGATTTTAGGAAAATAAAACTGATTTTCAGCGAATAAATCATGTATACAATACAAGAAATGCAGCGATAACAACTGCTATACCAAAAGTTGAAAAAACATTATCACACAGACACTTCACGTACCCATGACGACCATACTTAAAAATACCAACATATCTCACTCATATCCATTCACTCGAGATGATTCTTAATTCTACGTCAAGAAAGGAAATACCTAAGGATATATCATTTTGTAGTTTAACTGTTATTTTTACCTACCATATATTTATGTTATATATTCACGATACAATATTTATTTATTTGTTTATTTATACATTTATTGTTACACAAAATCATGTTTACGGAAATATATTATTTTTCAAAAAAAGTTGTACTATAATAGGTACCTATGTCCTTTTCACATGTATCAATAAAACTAGAATTTTATTTTATAATCTTACCAGCTGCAATCTTACGATCTTTAATCTCACCGTTTATCAAAACTAGATAATGTTCAGGAAGAAAAACATCAATCCAATTTCCAAATATTATTCGAGGATTTCTCAAATGAACCGAAAATTTTACTAAAATAGATTCTGTTTAGATTCTTTAGGTTTTTTTCTTCAACCGCGTCAAAAATGTTAATAGTTCACTGAGTAAATGTGATAAGTAGTGATGACAAAAATTATTCGATAGGATAATGCTCTACAACACTAGACCTATTTTTTATCGATCGTTAGTTACTTTAAGTATCAGAACCAATTTTAGAGTTGGAAAAATATATGATTTCCAAATTTTTATTTGAAAATTTGTTTGTATCTGAAGTAATATTCTTACATTTGTTAGTTCGATTTAAAGTACTTTCGAACTATATTTTGGCTTGATAGTGAACATATTTATATTATTTTTCAATTATACTTCTAACCTGAATATATACTTTGTGCGTAATCAAGTTCATGGCCACCTGGTATTTACAGTTCGTTCCAAATTATTTAGTCATATGGGATAGTCCAATTGATAAACGTGAGTTGTCTAGACAGCTGGAATGTTCGTTGATAAATAAATAATACTTTCCACCACTATGACTGATTACTGCACACCGGAAACTTTATTAGGTCATTTGCTTTGTTCATATATTTTTTGTTGAATTGTCAAGAATATCCAAATATTTACAAAACAGTCACGCAATTCACTGGTCCCATCTGTATGATATGTCCTCTGATCCTAATAGTCATTATTTAAAAAAATCAGAGAAATCAAATTTTCAACACTGTAGTGAATTTGAACTGGTGCTGTTCTTGAGACATCGTCCAAAAGTACAATAATATCGATAATATATTATTTTTTTTACTTTCTTTTATTTTTTCGTTTTTATCCATTTCTTCTGTATGAAAAGAGAAATGAAAACTTCTATGTTTTATACCACTTTTAATTGTAACTAACGTTATTGCAGTTTCGTCCTATATGGACATTTTCAAACTTACACAATAAACTCATCATTATTATGTAATTTTGAAAATGTTCATATAGGACGAAACTGCAGTAACGTTAGTAACAATTAAAAGTGGTATAAAACATAGAAATTTTCATTTTCCTTTTCATCAAGATTTTTGCATTATTTTCATTTTTTATTACTTCATTATTCAGGTGCAGTTTCAAGTTATTTTTACTAATGATGCATGAGCATTGCTTCCAAATACTAGTGCTACTGATTTTTTTGAATTGAGCACAAGAGAATGCTGTTCGGCAGCGCTTGATATAGTTTCTAAGTCATAGTTCAATTTTCTAGCAGCATTGTCCAGGTCATCTACTTCGAAAGGGAGGTATAGCTGAATGTCATCAGCATACATGTGTATTTTACAATGTTCAGCATGTTTATGAAATTGGCTAGTATCAAGTTAAAAAAAAGTGGTCCCAGAACTGAGCCTTGAGGTACTCCCAAGATGACATTTATAGCTGCAGATAATTGATTTCCCAATTTAACGCTTTGTGTGCGATTGTTGATGACTCTTACTTGACTTCTGACGACTCTGTTACCTCTGTCATGAATACAGACTGATTCTTTGGTAATAAGGGCACTATTTGTGTAAAATGTATTTTTTTTTTTGGTTTTTGGTCGTGGTCTGCAGGTTTCGTCTACTACTGTCACTAAAGATTATTAGTCATTCCATTTTTTATATTTCATCCCAGAAAACTCATTAACTCTTCAATTTCGGGACCACTAATGCAATTTAGAATGGTTGTGATGATAAAACCAACTGAGTCCCACTGCGGATGGATACACTCTCAGTTAATTGTTCTTCTGTAAGTATGCGAATCTGAAAATAATGTTTGGATTGGCACTGAAACAATGCTTGTCTAACAGATTTTCCATTTATATTCTTCAGTAATTATCGACGTACTTTTTTAATTCTGTTTGCAGACGGGCTTTACAATTCCAATCGGATTTATATCGTTCTGGAATCAATTCAGACGGCCGAATTGTGCAGTGAGTTTGGAATCGATCAGTTTTTCTCCATTTTCCGCATTTTCGCCTGAGACTGCCTTTTCAATCTGCTAAATTTAATTTGACGCAGGCTGATGATGGTTGGATTTGATTTCAAGACAAACGCAAATCAATTCGAAACCAGGAAATATAAACTCCATAAGGACATTTCAATACACGATTAGGAAACCTGAGAAGCTTTTGTTATGTTTCAGAGATTTACAGGTGAAAATTGAAGTAATAATTCCATTCGTCAAAGCGAATTAGCCTAAAAAGCAAATAATAAACTTTCACATTCAGACCTCAAATTACCCATTCATGAAGATATGATAATTTGGTATGTGTATTTTTCTGTTGAACAGTTATCATTTCCTCAAGAAAAAAAATTGTGCCAGTTCAAAATTACCGACGTCGTTCCAGAAATTATTCACATCTAAATTAATGCATCTTCATGAACTTTCAATTCAACTTTCATATTTCGTTTGAAAATTAGTGGAAACCAATCAAAATAGTGTTTTCATTTTCCTAAGTTAGTGTGAACCAGTGAACCGAGTGAAATGTGTTGTTATTCTGTAAAAAGTCAATTATTTCATTTCCACATAAAAATTCAGCACATGTTGTCTTCATTTTCTCTATTACAGCTTTCACAGAATGAACCTTATGCACTTCATGTTCATATTCTCTTTAATTAATTGATAGTTAATTCAACAGTCACTTGGAATATAAATAGAGCTTGAATTATTTCCGAAATGTTTTACGAGGTCACGAATTTTGAAAAAGAGTTTCAAAACTGTGTAATAAATCGCAAGTTGAATGTTGAAAACACGGTAATCCTGAACCCACACAAAGTTCAGCTTCTGAGGATTGTCGTTCAAATGGAGAAGAAACAGATCGACAGAAATCATTCAGATTCAACAATTAACGCTAAAAATTTTTTTTTAAATATTTCGAATTGTGTGAATATTTTTTCCGGGTAGTTATACTTTGAAAGTTGACTTTATTTTTGTTCTTAAAAGGGAACTTGTCCAGTAATGAATTATTTCGTTTAGAAAATGATAGCTTGGAGAATTTAAAAAAAATGAGCTTTGAATAACATATGAGGAGGTTCATGAAATATTTGATGGACTTCTTACATTGAAAGGTTTTTTATCGTTTTACCGGTCCTATTCATGAAAAAAGCATAACTAGAGTACATTCTGAGAAAAAAAATTACATTTCAAGATCATTGGGTAATTTGCAACAAAAATTCAGACCCATCATCTGTGGTGTTCTTATCACATGGTCGTACGGAGGAGTATTGAATGAAAGTCATGCGCTTCTTGTAAGAACCAATACAAAGGAAACGTCCGGTATTTTGGAAAAACAAATAATGGATTTTGCATCATGTTAATCCACCTGCTCACATGTCAATGTTTGTTCCTAATTTTTTGGCCAGAAACAACACCGTAGTCATATTTCAGTCACTGTATTGTCCTCTGCGGCTAATTCCTGTTCCCAAAATTGAAAAGACCCATGGAAGGACGGCGTTTTGCGACGATTGAGAAGATAGAATCCGAATTACTGGGAAAGCTCCGGGACATATCAAAAAGTGCATATCAGAAGTGCCTAGACGATTAGAAAAAGCTGATAAGTGTATTATAACTGAGTGAGGCTACTTCGAAGAGGACGAAATAGAAATTGATGAAGGAGTGAATATTTTTTGAGAAAAATTAAAATTCACCTAATTTTTTCAACAGTATACGTATTTTACTCTTTCAGGTTGTGGATATATCTCATAAAAGATTCACATACAATTTTTTTCCTGTGAACAATCGTGAAAATATATAACTGGAAGTTAAATTGATTGATTGATTGGAATAATTAATAATTCGAGTATGGTGTATCATTGACAAGTAATATTAGTGAAGTAGTTACTTTTCTTGCAAATAAACAATTTTTGTCAAAGTGCCAATAGAAGTTGCTATTTTCAGTGTGAATATGAATATATACAGGATGGGGTACCGAAAACAAAACAGATCGAATATTTTCACACACACACACACATGTGTCCTGAAAAAATGCGTCGATTTGTAATCCACGGGGAACATCTTTCTATCATAACCTCAACTGTCATACCTCTCCCCCCATCTCTTGGTCACTATCACCAAAACAATCTGAATAGCAGAAGTGATAAGTGTAATACATCCATTAAAAGGTATTTTCATAAGAAATTCGGCCATGTCAATTTTCGCTACCTAACTTTCTATTAATTTGGAATACATTCGGTAACAATGCATTATTGATTTTTTCTAAGGGAAAAAACAAAATGGCGGCCCTTCAATAAGGATATTGTTTGTAATTATAGTCCGATTTGATTCCAAATTGATGAGTGGTGGTTTTCAGGGTCGTCAATGCAACGAAACAATATAGTGGCGGACGAAATTTGTAATTATGGTCCGATTCGAATCAAAGTTGGTATGTGGTGATTTTCAGGGTAGAAAATTATGATTGTTTTACCGATGAAAAGAACAAGATGGTGAACGACAAACGATATTTGAAATCGTGGTTAGATTCGCTTCAAAATTGGCATATGGAGGTTTTACAAGTTCCAGTAAGACTAATAAGTCATGATTAAATTGATGGAAAAGCTTTTATACGAATGCGCTAGAAAGAATGTTATATTTTTTTTGTGTGACTAGGTTATTCTGTGCGTCACAGAATCAAACTTTTACCGCACACGAATACCTATTTTGTACTAGTGGCAAGTTTTTCCTTTTCCTTCCATGGCATTTGAAATTTTTTAGTATTTATAGACATTAATTTGATATTGTACATTTATTTCTATGCAAAAATCACTAAATTTCGTCACAATTGAATATGGTTTTCTTCACGTTGTGAATCTCTCATGATAAATGAGGTTGTATCATTGAGGAGCATTTTCATTCAAAACTTGCACACATCTGTCATGGAAGTGAATTTTTGGAGGCAATTGAAACTGCTGAACATATTGCTATCATTATTCGCAGTATCTCTACACATGATCAATCATAATTCCATTGTATTAGTTGACCAGCAACGGAGAAATCTTTGTGTATCCAACTTTCAGAGAGCGAATGACGGTATGACGGCAAACATCTAAAACTTCCCATTCGTCATTTCACCTCTCAACTATGTTAACACTTTTGTATCAAAATCGTCCACAAATCTATATCATTTTCACCAACAATGTTCCAGAATATCTGAAAAACCGAACTTAATTTGCTGACGATGGGAAGGGCAAATAATCTTCTGCTACCTACCACCCTTCAGTCAATTTAAAATTCAAGTCATATTCCGAGTTTCCTTTTCAGCTTCAGATTCTCCTTCTGAAGATACTCTCATCCATTCTCACACATTATAATAAATTTCCTCTGTAAATTTGATTTGAATGTATTTCGGATCGGTTTCTCTCTAGTAAATTTATCCCGTCTTGGACTCCCTCGAAATATCCATCGACATCTCTTTCTTTCCTGAACTCAATCGGATTTGCATGAGAAAGATCTTAGAGGACCTCCATTAGGTGCCTGCACTGCCGTGATGCTGAAGTGTTGTTGAATATCTTCCGAACTAAGAGTAATGGGAGAAAATGTTTACTGAATATGAAACAGGGAATTTTTGATAAAAAAAAAAACAGATTACCCACTAACGATACTTTGTTCGATTATGCTCGTTATTTTCATAAAATTCTTCAATAGAAAATTATCGTTAGAAAATGTCAAAATGTTAACAATGATATCCTCCAAAGTACGATGGACGTTGATCACAGTTGGTGGCAGAGGGAGCAGATGTCTGTCAACTTCAGCAAAACTGTGACAACTCCTTACATCGGGAGGAGAAAATTGGATGCTTCAACGCCACTTTAATCCAATGATGAGGTCTTTCCATTTGGAACAGAGGTGATATATCTTGGCATTTTCTTTAATAAGAAACTCACCGGAAACGCTCACTTAGAAAAAGTTCCACATCAAGCCAAACTGTCCCTATGAACATGTAGAAGGATTTGTGTGAGATTTGGAGCTTGAGTTCCCAACGGATACTTTGGAATTATATGATGATTGTCAGACCAATGATCACTTCAGGAGCAATTGCCTGGTGGCTTTACAGAAAACGGCTTAGGCAAAGCTACCAGAGGCAGGCTTGTCTGGCCATCTGTGGTGCCACACTGTCAGTGGCCTCAGAGATCCTTCTAGATCTACCTCCCTTACACATTTTTTTTTGGAAACAGAGGCAACATTATCTGCATAAAGACTTATTCGTATCGCCACTTGCATAAATCGATTCAATGCAGAATACAACAGACTGCTGATTAACACTGAAAGCATTTTGGAAGTGACCTGTGACATTATGCCTTCAGTCGTCAACTACTCCAAACTGCCCCAAACTGTACTGTTCCTGAGTAGAGACAACTGGATCCTCCGGGAGAAATCAGGTTAAGGTGCAGGTGTTTTCAGTCGCAGACACAGGACAGAGATATCAACCTGCCTCTGATATTGAATTTTGTGTGGAAATATCAGTAGAATCCAACCTCATACACGAGTCAATAAAAATATTCTTGTACAGTCAAACGGTGTTGAAAGCTCCTGGCTTCTACCAAACAATGTCTAAATTGGTAGCAAATTGCCAAAAACGACTTTCGTCATAAGAATGGCTCAACAAGTTATCTCTGGTCTGGATTTCTATCCATACTGGCCTGAAAAGTAATGAGGCTTCCAACTCTCTTGTGAAAAAGGGTGCTGCAAGAAGCTTCATTGGATCAGAATCTTTTATTAGCATCGCTTCAGGCTTTGCCAAACAAATATTGAATACTCGATGGCAAGGAGATGTATGGACTTCTCGCAAAATCTTCCAGGATTCGCTCACTACAAGACGTTCATTCACCCTTCAAAGATTGAAACCAAAAAAAAATGTTGGACCACAGTAGGGATGAACTACGATGTCTAGCAGACCTTCTCACAATTTACTGTCTTCTGAATCATCATATGCAAAGTCTTGGACTGTCCAAAGACAGAGTATGTCGCTTCTGTTTGGAAAATGAAGAAACTGGCCGATACCTGATGAAAATCCGTTTGTAAAAATATTACAATCTATAATTTGTAATCTATAATCTATAATGTTCCAAAATCTGTGGGTTCAACGATTCAATGTATAAAATAATTTTTTAAATAAAATTTGTAGGAAATGTAATTCTCCACATTACTGATGATAAACAAAAATGATATAAAACATATTGGTAACGAAATATTTGCAAAAAAATTAAAGAAATTTATATTCATGATCATTGACCTCAGTTTTTAGTAGTCGCATACACCCTACCAAATGTAGGTTTTGAAACAACTTTGAGGATGTTAAAATACAAGTTCATAAGAGTTCACAACTGGGTATTTCAAATTCCAAAGTGAGCTCACTAAAATAATTGAATTTCAAATACAAATTTTCGTGATATATCCAACTGCAAGGAACAAAGGTGTGCTTCAAAAATATCGACTTGCTTTCATTATTTGAATTGAATCATTATCTTTCGGGAAATTTCTTCTCCCATGATGGTAACAAAAGTATTTATCAAATGTTGATGAAATGGTTGAAATCATTAGTCATCAAAATGTTGGAAAACGTTATTTCTGTTTGAATTGAATCATTGAATACTAGCAAACTAATACGGCTTTTTAGGGGTAGCGTATATGCCTACATTTTTTGTGTCTTAGCGACAAATCAATTCATTAACGAGGAAAGTTGCTGTTTCCATTTGAAGAAAGCGATTTTGAAGATACAAGCCTGGAAGTTTCACGCTCTACAACAGAACATAACATTCGGGACTATTCGCAAGCATTCTACAATATTCCGATATCCCGAAATGTTGCGAAACATGCTGGAATGTGGATAAATGTGTGGAATGATTTTGAAACAGTTTAGGATAATCCTGGAATATCTCAAATAATTTTAGAACCGTCAAGGCTTTGATAGCTCTCTTCTGTCACATCTGTTTTAATTCGAAATAATATTTTTGAATATATAGGTGGTGAAAATTCCACCCTTCAGAAAGTTTAGGAACACACCAAAACATATATCCAAGAATATAACAGGTCATTTTGTAACATGTCAGAGTACTATCGAACATTGTCAAACATACAGAGCCCGTTTTATATGTGTGGGGCTATCTTTTGATAATGATATGTTGAGCAAGATTAGTCGACCTCAAGTTCAATTTTATTCCAACTACCACAAAATCTCGTAACATCTTTCTCAATAGAGCCCTGTTATCCCAATTATTTGTTGATAATAATGACCTTGCTTGAAATTCACCCAAACCTGAGTACATTCACTACTATTTATGATGTGATTGGTAGTTTTAGTTCACAAAATGTTTCAAATAACTGATAAAATATTGTATCTGTGTGAGTATCTCTTGTCAACACATTGATGTAATCATCATTGTGAATATTATTATGAATGAAGCAATCATGGGGGCTCCTGTTGACCTTCAGAAGGAGAAATAATGAGAAGTGGATTATTTCTTTGGAGCGTTTCTGACGACTACTCTTAGGTTAGC
>WOGP01008709.1:0-11079 GCA_015342065.1 Leptinotarsa undecemlineata
ATAGAGATACACATTTCTAAATCTCAGTCCTTGTGGATGTGTTAATAGTGATATCATTGCATTCGTCTTTCCACAATTTGAAGGTCCTATAATGAGTTTAAAAAAATCTGTTTAAAATCTGTTTAAAATCTGTTTTTCCGTTAATCAGCTGCCGCCCCCATACGAACGACAACTCTCAGAAGTCGAGAAACTTGTGCGAGCTAAGGACTAACGGGGTCTTACCTTTTAACATGTGATTCCTAACACGGTGATGGCTACTTATCAAATACCTCACTTGTGTGTAGTACGAAGTTGAAATTTTTGTGAACAGGTCATTCTGAAATTGATTGCTTTCTTTCTTCCAACGAAAGTCCTTTTTTTACAAAATAGGGAAGTGGGGAGTCAAAGACCTCTGACATGCATATGTGAATGTAATGTGATTCTCTATGAACTGAATGTATACCCCCGCTCGACATGTATTGAGGTTAGTATGAGTTGATATAACCCTCTAAATCTAAACCCTCTTACTTCTGGCCTTTCCTGTTTTCCCATAGACATTTTGCATCTCTCCGTAGGTTCTACTTACCTAGTGTTTTTTTCAAAACGAAACCTCGACAAATATCATAACGGCATATCATAACGTCTTCTGACCTCATGGCGATGTTTTTCTTTTGGATACCAACACCGATTTTGAAAAAAAATTTCCCGTGAGATGTCTTTCTCGTCCTCTTGGGCATTAGGAAACAGAGTGTAGCTTCCATCAGCTTCGAGTTCAGGCTAGAGTGTCAAGAAAGCATTCCAGAGAAGAAGAAGGCATCTGTGAGGAAAACTGTTATTTGTCTCGTCAAAGTTACCAAAATCTTCAAACTTTTGTTCAAAGAACAGTTTCTGCAGTATTCACATCATGATTTCAACGAAGATCCTTTTTGCGATAGTGAGCAGTTTCACAATACTTCGTTCAGTAGTTTACATGGGTGGCTACATAGGGACATCTAATATTTAGTAAAACCCTGTTCGGTTCTCGTTCACTTCAATACCATTAGACAGGCAGTGATTTGAATAAATGAGCCTCGTATTCAATATTAACTGATACTCAAAAGTTTCATGTGGAGAATGTTTTTCAGGAAATTATGAGGCCCGTTTGTGGATATTGATGAAGAGCTGCAAAGTTCTGAATAGTTTATCCAACTCTACCCTTCGCAATTCTAACATGGTATATGCAAGATATTTTTTGGACATCGAATGATCAGTGTTAACAATGTCAACAACGTTGAAGACAAATTCAATTCCATTGTCCCAAAGCAGGTTCCTGAATTGTGTCGCAGTTAGAAAATTTGGGCATCATGACTCACACAGTCTAAACTGTACCTCAATATTGACAAAATTTTTTGTTGAAGTACATTTCTCTCCACGGTTACATCAACTTATGAATTTATTTTTCAGACACCACGTCAATGAACCCCCAGTTTCACGTTCAAATTCCAAGGACAACCACTAACAAATGCCACGTTGTGGTATCAGTAACTCAGTACTATGAAACCAATGTGACAGATGTCAAAAAGAAGAGAGCTCTTTACGCCATAGGATTTGCAGTCTACGAAGTTCCTCATTCCATGCAAAGACTCACTCCACATTTTGTTGCAGAGCAGGTAGGTTTTCATTAGTGAATTTTGAGAAACAAGTCCTGGTCATAACTTGTTCAGAAACACTGTAATATAACTGATATGTATATGGATTTTCTTTCATTATTGAATATGCTGACCGTTTGCAGTGTAATAAATGTTCATTTCTGAATCATTTATTTTTTGAAATTTTTAAATTAATTTGGCAGCGGCTTTCACCTGATGCAGATTTCTCCACATAAAATTTTGATTATCAAGGAAGGTCCGAAAAAGCTGTAGGGGTCGTTCCGACCGCACAAAAGCCGGTCTTTTCGAAACCTTTCCACACCGTGTACGTTTTTCACATCTTTAATAGCTGATTCTCAAACAAGAATTATCTCATTATCAATTTGTGAAATGTTATATATTCTCTCATGAGGTTGAATTCCGACGAAAACCTAAATTACTCCATTCGAGTTTGGCGTAAATGCTAAAGTGATTATTCAAACTTGCTTGGCCGCCGTACTATGTTTTAGCTTCACACCCGTAGGTACTAATGCTATGATATTTTCGCATATGAAAGTGGTGTGGTGTAATTTATTTTCCTTTCTATATTGTCCCCAAGATGCAACAACAATAAGACAATTGATACAAAATTTAAATGAAATTATCTATCTCTCTATGAACCGATGTGAGGGTTAGTAGAAAAAATCCAAATTGACTCACAATACTATGCTGAATCCGTTCTAAGTGACACCAAATGAACCACAACAATAAACTCACTGACCATAATTTACCGTAATTCCACTATAATAAATTTCCTCTGAGAACGCTAGACTATGATGCCGCCAAGATTCAACAATCATAATTTGAATTAAACGCTTGCTTTGTTGGAAAAGTATCGATATCGAAAAATCGGGTGAACGACTTCGATCTTTATGAATAGAATGATACGTTAAAACACACTGTGGAATTTCCACTTCAGACATTGGAAAACGGCGACACGTGTTTCGCTATACCTTCATCATCTTCATATCATCTTCAGACGCCAAAATATGCTATCGTTACTATCAGTGCTATCGACCAATATTACAAAAAAAATAAAATATTACTAACCTGCATATTTGACAGTCGCACTCATGAGCTTCTTACACAAAGTACTAGCACCACTTGCACGCTTGCGCGTTGTGATAGTCGATGATGTGATAACTTTTCTATTTTCAATTGCCATTATAACGTTTTTTATTTAACCACCGTTACTCTGTCACAGCGAACTGTATCCTCCCTTACTGCCTTAGGCCTTAGGCCTGACTTAGAAATTACTGCCTAAACCACTTTCAATAGACCAGTAGTTTTGGAAAATAAATTGTTTGATTGATCCTACATTCCGAATTTCAGTACGGATTGAAAACAGTTTTTGTTTACAGAAACCGTTAGATGTAACAAATCATTCGATAGCGAGAGAAGTTGTTACTTTTTTCACATTACCTCCAGGAGACTACATTGTTGTGCCCCAAACAAACATACCAAATCTGGATGGAAAATTCCTCTTGAGGATATTTACAGATGAGCAGAGCAACATCTGGTATGTAATTTCTGAATTTTCACTGTAACTATGGAATGAAAATTTTGTTGAAGAGCCTGTGAATATGACATGAAGACTCATTTACTTTCAGGGAAGTCAACGAGGATAATATGATCATTAGAAATATAGCTTCAGAGTTTGTAGATGATTCCTCCCCAGTATCCGTAAGTACATTTTGATCTCATGTGTGATAATAATATTCATTTGCACACCATACATAATATTTATATAGTTGCTTATTGGAAATGATGCAAAAAGGAGCTGAAAATCATTGAAAAAATTGTTCATTCCTCCATAAAGTTAGACACACTTTTGAAAAAACTGTCCACTCGGAATTACATGAGATTAATAACTGTTTTCCAATGGCTTCTTTCCTGAAGGCGCTTATTTTCAATTACATGAATGAAGCAAATATTTTATAGACAATGTTGAGTATAGTCTCTTTGGAATAGGTTGGTGTGTTTAATTGCAATGAGTTGAGTAAAAACTCATTGCTTCATTCCTTATTTCAGAAGATTTCCGCGTTTTTCTCTGAAGCTGGAAAAGTTGAAAATGAAATAGTTTCTTTTCCCAAAACCAATTACTTTACTCCTGAAAAATTTTATTGAAATATTACTGAACTATAAGGCCTGTGAAATCTGGATATAATCCTGGTGCACATTTATGCATGAATAACAGTCTTTTGTAACTTCGAAATGCTACTGTGAAGAAAATGAATAAACCATTAATTAATACGAAAAATCAAACTTAACTTGAAATTCCCATTGAATATTAACGATAAATCACTTTGACAAATGCAATAACAAAATTTTAAACTTATAAAAAAATTAGGACTGACCATCTCTACCTGGATGTCCGGGAGTGATAGCCATAGCATTTGAGGAGAGATGGCCAATACTTTTTTCACCTTTTCCTTTGTCCTTGAGATCTTTTAGCTCCTTTTTTCTCCTATTATCGCAGTATGAATACATGTCCTCAAATTCGGTGCAATTTTTATTCACCCAGAACATGCAAATTTTGCATTGTATCCAATTTGCTACCAGTTGTGTCTTTTGATAATTATCACAACAACCTCTGCAGTTGTCGTTTTCTCTGTTTTCAGTTTCACTTTCAGAAGTGTCATTGAAAACGATGGAAATTTCTTCGCAGCTGCTATCACAAAACCTCTGAATTACCTCTGGTTTCTTAACTGTGTCTTGTTTTCCTCAGGTTTATCAGACTTACTGTTGTTTTTATCATTTTTGTTTTTTTATTCTTGTTTTCTATTTTCTTTTTCATTTTCTTTCAATTTCTGTTTTTCAATATGCTCTTCAGATGTCAAAAGAATGCTTGGTTGTTTCGCTTGTTTGCGCACTTCGTGTATTTTCACAGGCTGTGGATACACGCGCACTTCGTTAAGTATTCTTGTTGCTGTCGGTTTATCCATCGTCTGAATGGATGTACTTGGGCCTGGATTTGAGATTGATTGGGCCTGGGCTGTATCTCCGACATTTCTTTTAACGGTTTGCTCAATGTTCTGGATTTAGAGGAAAAGCTCCTGGTGTCCTAAATCCTGATATTGCAATTCCACTTGTCGCCGATTTTCCCCAGGCTTGGTATAGTAAGAAGCCAAATTGTTGTCTTTTCATCCATAACCTGCAGGATTCATAGAAGTATGTTTTGAGAGACTTGAAAACAACAACATCCAGAGGCTGAAGGCATTGAGAGTGAGATGATGTCATCAACATTAGCAAACTCCAGCATTTTAACTGAATTGCAGTGTGTAGAATGACAGTTCAGGAAAAGGAACACTTTACCATCTGGTTTTCGTAACAAGAAATGCGATTTCATCCATTCCATAAATATGTCGAAGGTTATATAGGTGATATATAAACTACTAAATCTGTAGGCAGCACATCTTCTATTCAGGTTTCTTTTGTTATCTTTTCATAATGCACGCCGGAGACATAAAATCACCCCCAGTATTACAACAACCAATTACCATTATCGTTTCTCCTTTTTCTGTAGAGATTGACATAATTACAGCCTTGGAACAGTTTTTAGCCAAAACATGACCTGGTCGATTATTCAACTGCAAACAGGACTCGTTCATGTTGTGAATATGGCTAGGTTTATTTATTAGGTCATTATCAATGAAATATCGGATTTTCTTCTCAGAAACATTTTCACCCAATCATAGCCCGCCTTTTCAGATGTTTTACAGAATCTCTGATTGATTTCTAATTGCCAGAAAATTTGAATGCAATCATTCTTGAATCATTTACATTCAAAGGAGAACCTCTTGACTGCATGTCTTTCATATGCTTGCTCAGTCTTTTTTTATTATCTGATAATGGTCCCATAGGTCCTATAGTGTTATTATTTAGTTAGTTTTAACCTTCTACCAAGTGTTTTTCTTGGTATTTTGTAGTTAAAAGAGGCTATGGACTTCTTCCATAGCATTCTTTAAATCTTCTTCGCTCCATTCACTTTGACCAGCAGCCACCTTCCGTACGTATTGGTTCGGCATCTATAGAAAATATTGAAGAATAAAAATAAACCAAAATCAGGACATAGAATTTTATGGCTATCGCTCCCGTAAATACTATGGTCATCTCTCCTAATTGTCCGGATGAGATGGCCACATTATGTAATTAAAGGCATTTCTCGAGCTAGTGGCTAATTTTGAGGTTGGAATACCAGAAAAGGATATTATTTCACTGGTAAAGCACGAACACGGACATAACTTTCGAAATCTTTTTGTGATCACTCAATATGTTAACCTCAGTACTCAACTCGCATGCATAATATTAAAACAAAGTCAAATTACTCACCGTTCAATTATTTTTTCGACAAAAAATCAACTCACAGTTATTACCCGTGCCGATACAAACCGAACTAAACGACTGCTAGTGCCATCTCTTGATTATCACTCGAACTTTTCTCTACTGACCATCTTTTCCATAAGTCCGTCTCCCCCGGAATTACCTAGAGGAACATCTCCGGACAAAAAAGTGAAGACAAGAGACTGATATCAGACTCAATATTATTGGGTCTGATATCCACAGAAAGTAGCTATCGATGATACACTCGTATTTCTATCATAGCATGAAAATTTTCCCCACAGTAAAAAATCATGGCTATGAAAGTTGATGTCCGTAAAAAGTTAGCTTCATCTATGAAGAAAACTTGACATTCCCAGGATGGGTTTGCTGGCTATTACCTGAAAATGCCACTTGCCAGAAATCAGTACTCAACGGTAGGTCCCGAGAAAGTAGCGCTGTCAATCTTTCAACATGGTGAGGATTAAGTAGAATATCCAAGAATGTCTGTAAGCAACTTGGAGACCAGCGTTTAAATTTGGAGAAATCTTTCTAGTTCTAGTTTTTGCATTATCATTATTACTGTTCTATTTGAAACTGCTTTCACGTCATTTCGTATATATTGGTTTGACATTTTATAGATTTCCATCAGCTTCTGAATGACGATTGTGAATATATCCTTTTCAAATTCCAACAATATATTTTTCAGGGTGAAGGAAAATCTGTAATCACAAAACTTCTGGTGAAATATCCTCCTGAAGTCGATGCTAGTCAATTACAGAAAATACTCAAAGCCCATTGGAAAGCGTATCTGTCAGAGAAACCTAGTTTAGAATTGTGCAAGAGTCTCATCATGTTGAGGGATTTCAACATAAGTGGAAGAATCAATCTGATGGACATTCCAATTTTGATGCACATGCTACAGTATTGGAGAGTAAGTCATGAGTAATTGAAAAGTTATTTACGGAATTGTGATGTTCACATAAATATTTTTTTCTTTGAATTGACTTGTATTTCTGTGTAATTTTCAAAAATGCAATTAGGGTAAAACTGTTCCCAGTTCTGAAAAACACTTTTTTCAAATAAACTATCAGACAAATATTTTTGGGAAACAGGTTCTCAGATATCGCAAAAAACTGAATACAAATGATTTCATGTTTTCTTCCATTCATTTGATATCCTTAATGGTCTTCAAAATCGATGTGTGTTTTACCATGACCACTTTTCATGACATCTTAAAAGATTTGTAACAATCGATTATGAATACCATTTTTGGCCAACATGTTCAAACCGATTTAGCGTTATGACATGTTGGAGAGGAAATTTACATCAATACACCGGATTTGTCGTGTAAACACCCACTACAAGCAGTGTAACAATTTGATGACATGAAAATTCCCTATAGTATCACGAAGAAAATTGTTTTTCAAAATATCAAAAATTCAACACGGATATGAACATTTATAACCAATTTCACCATTGAGAAACAGATTCAATGAGGGGGTAAGAATTCAACCTGTCAAGTTATTCAGTGAAATTTTATAATTGTTAAGTTTATTAATGTCCAAGGATTCCAAGAGATTAAGTTCCAAATCTGTCTCTTCCAAGTGTGATACGTCATAGTCATGTACCTCTGCTGAATGTTGGTTCGCAAATGTGGAAGTAGTTTTCTCTCTCAAGAAACTACTCATAAGTTGTTCTATTCCTTCAAAAAAGGTTATTCCCATTTCGCTAATATAAATATTTGAGTAAAAGCCACGAAATAGTTTAGGTTGATCGGAAACTCTTCCTGCCATTACAAAAAGTATTTTTTTTATTCTGCATTTTACAGAAAAAATCAGCTCAAACGTATGACTCCTCATATGCCAAATCACGAGACGGTCAGGTCATATGCTCGTGTAAACTGGGTCAACTAATATCATAGTATGTCTATTAGAATATCAATGTCACAACATGCCATTATCTAGTAAGTCTAGTAAGAAATTACGAAGAGTGCCGCCACTGCTTATGCTAACAAGTATCTCTATTGATCAAATTTAGTCTTCAATCAATTCAGTCGTTGAAGAATTGTAAAGACGTTCGTTCAATTGAGGATATAACGTCGTAACTTTGTATAGCTGGAACAATCATATTCTTTTGAAAACTGGAGATTCTTTGTATTGTTTATTCCACAAAAACTGTCAACGCCTTCTGAAATTAATCAATGTATTAGTCAAACAGTCATAGTAAACCCTTCTTGTTGTACATAGTTCATAATAGAAATCTACAGTCCACTTATTAATTAACAATTTGGAGCATCCCACTGATACCACCAATGAAATGAAGTAGTGAATGACTTGTTTCGACTTGATTGGTTATTCTACCAGATAGTGTACTGATTCAAGAAACTTTTTCGAGGCAACAGAACCTCCAAATCTATACCAAAACTTTCATATGCCTTCTAACGCCAAACATCATACCATGAAGCTAATCTTCGTGGAAAAATTGAATTTAATCATCTGTTGATGATAATATTGCAATAAATTGTAGCCGTTACTACCTGGTAGAAGATCATCATGAAAAATGAGAAATGAAACTTTTCCTATTTCAACAGTTTGGACTTCCATTGTCTAATGTAATATAAATTGATTTGAAATTCTTGGAAAAATATTACAGAAATTAACCGAAAATAACAATTTTATTTCAATAAAAAAACTGAAATTACAAAGAAATAAACTATAATAGGATAGTGTTAGTATCCACAATCGTCTTCGGGTGATAACTGAACTTATTCCTCCAAGATACGTTCCGCTTCATTGGTTTTGGCGGGAGATGAGCTTTTGGCGGTAGTTGGTCGTTCTCCGCTTGATAAGAGGTTTCCATATGTTACGTATCTCTACGGTAGCTTGACTAAATGCGTTGTTGGACAACATATACGCGGCTTCCTTGAATTTTCTCCTAACCAGTGTTCCTCTTTGTGGATGACTTCAGCTTGACCCAATTTGATATTATGTTGATGAGTCCAAAAATGCTCTGCTATTCCGGTTTTGCTGTTTTCTCCTCGCTGTGTGTGTTTTTTGTGCTCAGCAATGCGAACTTTCAATGGCCTCTTAGTTTCAACCATGTATGAGTCTCCGAACTGGCAGGGTATCCGGTAAATACAATTCTTGGAATCGCAGTCCGCATTTGGTAGCTTGGTTTTCGTGAGGCTGCTAGGGATCGTGTTCCCAGATCTGAAGCAGAACCTGATGTTATATTTGGACCCAATCCTTCTCATCCTATCCGATATTCCTCTGATGTAGGGAAGTACAAGTAGTGGTTGTGGCGGCTTTTCTTTCTTGTGGAGCTCCTGCTGTCTTCTAACTTAATACTGTTCTACCATACCTGGAGTGACCATTTCATTGAAGGTCGTTTTTGATAATGCTTAGTTCCCTTTCGAGACCTTCGTTTGTATTACAGAGCATGAAGGCACGGTCTCGCAGAGTCTTGATGATTCCTCCCTTAGTGGATTTCTGGTTCAGATACTGTCCTTTGTGAGTGGGTTTTCGATATATAGATGTTTCCCATTTAGTGTCGGTCCTCTTCACCAATACGTCTAAGAAAGGCAATTCGTTGTGGGCTTCTTTCTCCATCGTGAAAGTGATGGAACGAGTTACGTTGTTGATAATGATCGATCTGAGCGGAACATCCTTTTTGTGAATTTTTCGTAGTCCATACAAGTGAGGTGGCTTACTGTGGTGCGGTGTAAGCGATGATCGCTCTTTTTCCGAAGAATAGGCTTGGTGTTTTTTCAAAGTCTGGTACAACTTCCTTTCAATTGATGCAGTAGGGTCTCTTGCGATTTTCGGGTATTTTCCTTTCTGAAGCACCTCTTCGATCTTCTGTTCATAGAGATCAGTATCCATCACAACAATAGCGTTCCCCTCATCTTATATTCCGATCATTAGCTCCAAAGATTCAGCCACTCAGAACTGGTTCAGGTTTTTGCTACCAATAATTAAGTCATTGCAAAGAAAACATCATCTTTTGTGAAAAATTCAAGACATTTCGTTGAACTACTAGGAAAAATCATAGAGCAGGATCAACTGATCAGTTTCGACGTCGAAAGCCTCTGCACCAACGTTCCTGTCGAAGAAGCACTCCAAATCATACAGAAGAAGCTATCCGAAAATGGGGACCTGAAAGATAAACGAACTTGCCGATACAAGTCATCATGGAATTACTAGGATGATGTGTACGTAACTGCTACTTCCAACTGAAGGACGAATTTTTTACGCAAGATGAGAGACTGCCAATGGGATCGCCACTTTCACCGATTATAGCTAATATATATATGGAGTGGTTTGAAACTCTGGCCATTGAAGAAGCCCACAAGAAGCCCCGAGTCTGGTTGAGATACGTAGACGACACCTTCATAATATGGAACCATGGGAATGCAGAACTAGACAATTTCCTGAAGCACATCAACAACGTAAGTCCTTCCATCACTTTCACGATGGAGAAAGAAGCCCACAACGAATTGCCTTTCTTAGACGTATTGGTGAAGAGGACCGACACTAAATGGGAAACATCTGTATATCGAAAACCCACTCACACAGGACAATATCTGAACCAGAAATCCAACCACCATCAATCGACTAAGAGAGGAATCATCAAAACTCTACTAGACCGTGCTTTCGAGCTCTGTAATACAGAGGAAGGTCTCGAAAAAGAAATAGGCATCATCAAGAATGACCTTCAACGGAATGGTTATTCCAGAGTGATGGTAGAACAGGTTTTAGCTAGAAGACAGCAAGAGCTCCACAAGGAAGAGAGGCCGTCACAACCAGTACTTGTACTTCCCTACATCAAAGGATTATCGGAAAGAATAAGAAGGATTGGGTCCAAGTATAACATCAGGACCTGTTTTAGATCTGGGAACACTATCCGTAGCAGCCTCACAAAAACCAGGCCACCAAACGCGGACTGCGATTCCAAGAATTGCATTTACCGGATACCCTGCGAGTGCGGAGAATCATACATCGGTGAAACTAAGAGGCCTTTGAAAGTTCGCATTGCTGAGCACAAGAAACACACACAGCGAGGAGAAACTAGCAAATCCGGAATAGCAGAGCATGTTTGGACTCATCAACAT
>WOGP01008710.1:0-11078 GCA_015342065.1 Leptinotarsa undecemlineata
GTTTATAGCTGGATTGGATTATTTCTTCTTCACTCACTGGATAAAGAAATATCGAGTTGTGGTTTGTTTTGCTAGGGGGAGGATTTTCCCTGTTATAAAAACTCTCGATAGCTGGTGTAGAGTTTACAAAATGGACATTAAAATCATTCGCTAGTCCCTTTATTGACTCTGTAATTCTTTTCGAATCTGATTAATTCGTTATTGAGAAATTAAATGTTAAATATTTTGTTTGAGAAAAAACAGAAAATTCGCTGAAGCTCATTTTATTGAGAAAATCAACAAAATTATTATAAATAACAACACGAATAAAGTATTCAAAATGACCTCTATCTAGGTCCATACAATAATACAGTCTACTTTTTAAAGTGTTCCTTACGTTTGTGAAAATGTCCGTAGAAATCTAATCTGCAATACAATAAAATTACTTCACAAACATGCATCAGTATTATATTGATATAATATAAATGATTATCGTCATTGAAATGAACTGGGGTTAATTTTGAATTTGAAATGTTTTGACAGAATCTGAGAACAATTATAAAACCGCTGATTACTCAAGAACGACCGGCTAGATTTTGTTAAACAACCTTTCAATGGATAGAAACTAGTAAGTTCTGTTCTTATTTTCATTGTGCTATGATGAGCAAAATAGCTTACTGAAATTATAATTGAATTACAAATATTGGCTAAAATATAGGAGTGTGGTAATTTCTGCAGTTTTCAAAGCCCAATTTCACAATAATCTGAAAAAATACTAGATAGCACTTCAAGTGTAAGTTTTCATTACCAAATTTGCACTAACAAGTTAGCCATCGTGATATATCTGAATTTATGATTCAAGTTTGTATCTGTAGGGACCATATACGAAAACTTGACCTCCCCTGTAAGTCAGAAACGGACGTATAATCGGCAATTTTTATTTATAAGGGGACTGATTCTGGTATGGAAATCATACTTGATATTTCACCCCCCTGCGGTCAGCAACTACCCCCCCCCCTATTTTTTCAATGGCATGGAGGTCGAGTGGTACATTATTTGAAACGTCTTTCGTCCCTCCATTACTTCTGTATTTTTTTGATTCATTCCATATTGATATATTAAATGTTAAACGTTTTATTTAAGAAAAACCAGAAAATTCGCTATCGCTCATTTTGTTGAAAAAATCAACAAAGGTAATATCAATGGCAACACAATCAATGGATGAAGTTTTCAAAATGAGCTCCACAGTTCCTTACAATAATACACCCTACTTTCTAAAGCATTCCCTACATTATTGAAGATATCTGCAGTCAGAAGTAGCATTCCCGAACAATTCTCTGTCGCAGGTCATCTAGATTCATGAGCTTAGTAGAGTAGACTTTCGCCTCCAGGTGTCCCCACAAAAAGAAGTCCATCAGTGTGAGATCAGGTGATCTAGCTGGCCACTCCACTGGACCCCAAAGCATTTGAAAACGTTCGTCCAGAAACTATCTTACCCGAACATCAAAATATGAGGGTGCACCATCCTGCTAGAATGTTATTTCATTTTCCATTAAATTGTCATCATTTCCTGAAATGTATGTAATCATAGGATCTACACAGTCTTGAAATCGATTGAAGTAGGTATCTCCATTGATATTACCTTCAATGAAGAATGGCCCAACAATATGATCACCAAGAATGCCGGCCCAGAAATTCAATTTTTGTCGAGTTTGTGAATCTGTTTCCATCACCAAAAGATGATTCATATTATCCAACTAACGACAATAATGTCTATTCTCTTGACCATCCAACATGAAAGAACTTTCGTCTGGAAAACATGTATTGTAGAATAGAGTTCTACGGACATTTTCACAAACGTAAGGAACACTTCCAAATGTAGACTGTATTATTGTATGGATCTAGATGGAGGTCATTTTGAATACTTCATTCGTGTTGTTATTCATAATAATTTTGTTGATTTTCTTAATAGAATGAGCGGCAGCAAATTTTCTGTTTTTTCTTAAACAAAATATTTAACAATTAATTTCTCAATAACGAATGAATCAAATTCGAAATGAATTACAGAACTAATAAAGGGACAAAATAACTTTCAAATTATGTATCACCCAACCCCTCATGCCACAAAATTGACTTAATCTTTGAAATTTTTGATAACACTTCGGTTTCTGACCCACGGGGGGTTCAAATTTCCGTTGGATCGCCCATAGTGTTCTTTTCGCAAATATTTATGAATTTCCATATAAAATGCTTATATTACATGCTCTCATCATGAAAAGTTCAAAAATTTATGAATATTCATCGTTTTGCAAAGTTGAGAAAGTATACTGAAAAAATACGCAGCATTCATCCGTTTTTGCAATGAATATTTTTTAAAACCTTTCCGTTACAATCACACAAATTTTACGAAAGAATTATACTGAAAATTATTTGATATCAATTTTTTCTCAGTATTCAATGAATGTGCAGTCTGAAACATACGGTTAACTACAAGAAATTTAAAAATTTTTGTTATCGGTGATGTTAATTTGAAAAATGACGTAAAGTTTCCAATAACTTTCGTAGGTTATGGAAACAACAATAAAAGTGATAACTACCACTCAATATTCCTTGTACAAAAACGAACAGCGTGAATTTTTTATCATTCTTGAGAAAAGTGAGCAAAATATTAAAAAATCCAAAGGATTTGAAAAAAAATTTGAGTTCCTTCAAAGCTAATATTTTTATACATATGTCATGAAGGACAAACGGTTTCATTAACGATTTAAATCACTTCATATTTCACATCATGATACTCAGTTGACTTCATTGTCATCTCTTTCTGTGAATGAAAATGAATAATCAGAAATATAGTAGCTGGGAATGAATATTTTATTGAAATCAAAAAAACCTGATAGTCGGATAATTCTTTAACAAAATGTTTCATTTCTAATTTTTATATTCAACAACGGGAAAAACAGCCAAGAATCTGAAATAGTTTTATATCCATCCCAAACTTTCCATGATTTCTGAGCAGAAATATTCAGGTTGTATGCCTGATTTCAGTGGAATCAGTACCAAGTATGACCGCAGTAGAATCTGCTCTGCTGATTCAGATGATCTTCCTGAAAATTAAAGAATGGTAAAATACTTGATCATAGTTTGAAATCTTCAAATCACTATTTGTTAGCAAATGTATGATATTGCGTTGAAGATTGTGATTTCTCAGTAAGCAATTTCGTGAAAATTTACAAAACATGTCGATATCAAATCACTATCGTGAAAATTTGATGAATTTTCGCTTGAACCTGATCAAATAACTTTCTAAAATGAACTACATAACATATACATATACATATACGGTTGACTAGAAATTTTACTGTTTTCACATGAAATTGAAATATTTCTATCACATGATATCAACGACAAGTTATTTATCATTAAATACACAAGAAAAAATGTATTAGAAAGAAGATTGGACATCACTCTTGGTAACGAGTTATGTCACATGCACATTTTTCAGGAAGAACGGTTTTGACTTTCTACTTGCCCATCTTCAGAAAGGAAGCAATCAATTCAAAAAAATTAATTTTATTCAGAAATGTGTAGATGGAGGAACTGGAGGAAAAATTCTTCTTGGAACAGCTATTTTGCTAAAAATATACCCATTTCAAATCAATTATATTTTTCAGTTCAAAAAATACTAGGAATTCTAACTTTTTATGTATACTCAACTCAACTTTGATAACTTATTTAATGTGGAAGAAAAACACGGCTTCTCCATATAGAGAAACTAGATATTTATGATTGAACACTGAATTGCTTCTATCTTGTTTTTAATAATAACAATGCGATTAAACCATTTCAGTAGGCAGGTTTGTATATATGATTCGAACTTTTTTGAAAAACGTCTTCACATTATCGATACAATGAAATGATTGAATTTCTGTGGATTCCATTGTATTGAATGTTTTCTGTACACAAAACTTACCTTATGATTTCTCTTGTAGCAATCCATATACATTCTCCTTGTATAGTTATTCTTAGTTGCAATATAGCATGGAAAGGAAATATTAGCAAATGTTGGGGTTTGGTAAGTGATTTCTCTAGGCTCAGTGAAATATTTTGCTTTGCTGGATCTATCTTTGCAAGCGTCTGCCTCATCGCTGTTTGTAGCCAAGAATAACAGATTGGTATTGGGTATTTTATCAATGACATATGGCCTGAAATAAAATAATGGTATGACCAGAGTATTCGATGAAGGGTCAGATCCAAATGACACAAAAAGATGTTATTCGTCTGTGAAGTTTTTCAGTATGCTCCTTCTTCCCTAGTATATAAATATTGAAAATTTGCTAAGAAAGGTACACAAAAGTTTGAAATCACCCAAAGATAGGAAGAAATCTTTATAATCATAAGAGATTTCTTAAGATGAATCTGTAGAGTGGGGTAGGGGTGTGTGTAGGCCCACAGCACTTAGGCCACATGTAACCCATTATACATCCTCCCGAGGAGTTGTTCTCCTAGGTCATTGTCCATCCTGTCCTTTCCAGGAAGGTGGAGAGGTCTCTAGGAGACGTGTCCTTCATATCAGCAGGTGAAGGCCAAGACTCGCCGAACACACACTCTCTTATTGACGATAACTTCGGACACTCGCATTGCACATGCCTGATATGATTTTCGGATGGCCGTTGCTTGTAGAACTATCGGTCCCCATGTAATGGTTCAATACGTTAACTTAGGTCTTATTATTGCAGTGTAGATCCAGGTGACCTCACGGGGCGAAAGATCCACTGCGTGTCCCACTGTCCTGTATTCTATTTCTAATCATGCCCCAAAGAAAATAATGCCGGCCGTCACTGGCAGCCATAAACCAATTGTGACGTAACTAAGAGCGCGCGAATGTACGATGTTTGCTGCTGCTCTAAATGTAGCTAGAATAATACTACCGTCTTCAATGGGATTCTGAGGAATGTTCCAGAGCCTTTGATTGACATTCATTGAGTGCCATTCACTCAAGTGAAAATTACAGTGCGGTACGCGAAGCGATCTAGTAAGGCGATAGATAGTTTCAGTTGAAGTGTTTGATGTATTCAAAGTGAAATAAAGTTAAGTTTGATTATTGTTCAGTGTAGTCAATTATTGTTCCACCCACGAGAAAAAACGAAACAGTACTCTCCTTTATCTCACCATTCAAATTTTCTATAGATCAGAGCAGTGTTCATATTTGCTTTCACTTTATCAAACTCAGTTTCTTCAAATGTTCTTTTCGCTTTAGGAAAAATGAAATGATGATAAGCAGCTATATCTAGTTAGCAGAGTAAATGATCCATCATAGGGATTCCATGCTTTGCCAAAAAAATCAGTTCTGTTCTGTGTAGGCTGGAGCATTGCCCCAATGAAACATCTACGACTGGCTCCTCCTAAGCTCTAGTCGGTTTTTTCCTTTTCCATAGAGAGAAGCTGAAACCTCAAGATGATTTCTTTCATTCACCTATACATTTCATGGATGTCGATAAAAACAATTTGGTCCTGAAAAACATCCTGTGCGTGAATCATTTTTGATTTCTTTTTGCTTTCTTGTGAAACCCTTGTCCATGACATACATTTATCCATATATATGTTCAGTAAGACAAAGCAGAGCAGTAGAAAGCCAAAAACTTTCTATCTCAAAAATTATTCACTCCTTAAAATAGGAGTGAATAATTTTTGGAGTTGAATCTATTTTCTATTTTTCTATGAAAAAAAGATATAAGGTACGACACTAACATAACTGGCATAACTGAAAAAGCTAGTGGCTTGAATTTGAATGAGGGATGTCAGGCGACTCTGTAATCTAGAATTTGACCTTGTCTCACAGAAAATCATACTCGTTATTTTGTAGCCTCACCTAGTACTCATCGAATGCAAGCAAAATAATCGTCAAAATCGTAATATTAAAAACCCATAAAGATCACAGGATCATGAAAATCAGAGAAACGTAAAACGCGTACGATCATAAAAATAATAAGAACCAACCACTGAAATCGTGGAAACAGAAATACATTGAACACAAGAAAGAGATCGTCTTGGAGACTGCAGGAATCCCAGACGTCAAACTCCTTGATGTTTCTTTGATGGTTTCTGGAAATAGGATTTCCATCAGAAGTTCAGTGCATTGAACGCTTGAGTGGGATCTTGTATTTCGTTATCATTCCTATTAGGCCCATCATTCGAAAGAATACAATTGGAAATAATACCATTAGAAAGAATACCATTTGAATACCCCAAAACATTGACAATAAAATTTTTCATACAGTGACCATTTATTTTCAACAAAGATTCAGAATTTTTTGTTAATCAATTCATTTCAAGGTTGGAGATGCAAAACCCTAAAGATACTCTCAAGTAAACAGTATTTCTTCTTGTACTGGTATTCTGGAACTGTCTTTTATTCCACTGTGACTCAGTTGATCGGGAGTGACAAGTGTTGAAAAGAGATACAATATTTCTGGTAACTTTTGTAAATGGCGTCTAAATAATAGTTTTCAATTTTGTAATGCTTTTCAGCACTTATGACTCGATTTCCATAAAAATTAGCATCGACCTCCGCTTTCTTGTTCAATATCAAGAAACGAGTAGGTAACGTTACGTAAACCAGCCAGGGCATATATAGAATAGTGAAATGCAATATATCTGTGATTTCTCATTGAAAATTACTGATCTTTCATCAAGACGGCTACTGTTAACTGTATTATCATGAGAAAAATGCAAAGTAAAACTGTACTTACCAACTACATACAAACTTGATGCCTGTTCTGAAGGGACTCGTAGGAAATTTCTGGTGTTTATTCACGTTGAACAGATATCTTTCCTGGTCGCATGGAGTCGGTACTGTTTTCACAATTTCTAGGTTATTGAAAGCTATCATGTCTGGTTTGTTACTTATATATCTGGTATCATCAGATACAACCAAATTTATGAAAAACAAAACCAAGTTCACCAACCAATTTTTCAAAGAGGTAAAATGGTCCAGTACCTGTGAACGTTCTGAATTGTGCAAAGATTGGTAATAGACAATTTTGAAAATACTCACGATAAACATAGTTGAAGCTGTAGTAGGTTTAGATGTAGCAGCGCTTCTAGCGGCTGCCTCTTTCGCTGCCTTTTTTGCAGCAGCCAAATTTTCAGCTGCTTTTTTCTTTCTCTTTAGCACTCTTTCCTCTTCGGGCAAAGGCTCGGGAGGTTCTTTTTGACAGATAGCCTGATAATCAAACATTCTTGTAGTAAAGTAGACGCCATCTTCTATCAGATCGTTCATGATATCTGGTCTTATATCTCCAAGATATCGACCTATGTATTCTGGTTCGTCGCTGAGAACAATGTAGGCATTGTTATCCAGTATGTAACAGTCTAGCTCCTCATGCTTGCATGTTATCCTGCATTTTTCATCACTTCCACACTGGAATTTAGTGTTCAATCATTCCACAAAGTATAATTTCGTGATTAATTTTTTATTGAACTAGAACTGATTTCTTTTTCGATATTTCGGTAGGTACCTAACTGATAGGATCGTCATCTGAAGAAATTGATAGCTAACAGTATTTAAAAATTTTATTCCGAGCGACTCAGTTAAAGTTTGTTAATTCAACTGCAGATTCATAATTTTCGAGTTTTTGGCAAGCACGTGGCAAGCAGTTTGATGAATTTTCTAAAGCTGCGACCAACGGACTTTTTGTTTCCAGATGAAATAGTCAGATAGTTGAAATATTCAATAAATTATAATACATAGTAGAAAAAAATTGATTGTTTTATTGATTTATTGATAGTTTTTCAATTCCTAAAACTACATGAACAGTCTTATACTTCTTCCAAAGGTTTTTTGAAGTAGTTCGAAAAGGAATCATTCACCAAATCGTAAGGTCTATACTGAACCAGAGGATCAGTTTTTCATGTTATTATCAGTGATAACTCGAATATAGTTATGAAACTGGGAAAATGAAGAACTTTTTACCTTCCATACGGAAATGTATAGAAAGAAAAACTACATAAATTTTATTTATATGAAATATGTTTGAGGATTATTTATGAGGAAATAGTGTTTAAAAAAACCATCAGCGTCAACTACGTGAGACATTAATATTCATAATTAATTTGAGTCTGTTTTCTAGATAATTTTTTGTGAGTCTCAAAATGAGCTCAGATATTTTTTCGAAAAGTACATACATAACATATGCAAATGTTGATGTTTGGCTTAAATTTTTTCTCAATTCTTATAATACAAGCTGCAAACTCAATAAGATTTAAATGTTGATTGATTTCCACATGAGAATCAGAAAACTGTTCAGAAGTAACTACATGAAGCATCCAAAAAATTTGATCTGGTGCAGTAGAAATAATAACTGTTTGCGGAGGTATTTAGGCTGCTGATGCATGCATCATTTCTTTCTATCTGCTAACATTTTCAAGCTGCAGTGTTGCCACCGTTTTTCGAACAAAAACCTTTAACCATGAAC
This sequence comes from Leptinotarsa undecemlineata, assembly GCA_015342065.1. Taxonomy (NCBI): domain Eukaryota; kingdom Metazoa; phylum Arthropoda; class Insecta; order Coleoptera; family Chrysomelidae; genus Leptinotarsa; species Leptinotarsa undecemlineata. The sequence continues at coordinate 8,454 of WOGP01008710.1, forward strand.
AATGCTTCCATTCTCCTCTCGTGACAGCAACATTGTTCACTGCCCAAATGTTTGAGATTCACAATTGAAAATTATCCAGTTATCACCAGATGGGTAGTCCCTCTTCATTGACAGCTCCAAAACGGAGTTTGGAGGGTTCGAGTATTATCTTTTAAAAAAACAATGGGTTCCTTCAACAGAGACTAGAATGTATAAAATCACCGCATTTGTTTTGGAAACAATCAATATCAACGAATATCAGCAGAAAATTTCTGTTGAACTTAGAATGGTAAATCTTATTTTGGATTACAGGGTGGAAATACAAAGTACCCATGTTTCTTGTTTATTTGGGAGAGCAGAGCTAGAAATGATGACGAAGCTTGTTGAGACCCTTAAACATGAAAATTTTAATACAGAGGGTTTGGATACTATAATGGAAAATTGAAGTCTGGTATTTTTGAAAACTTTCAAATAGAGCAGCTCTTTAAGAATGAGCTTGGAACTCGTTCGTCTTGTTTGATGAAAGTTTCTTGGGTGAGTGAGAAGCTGACAACTATCTAGAGCTTGTGAACTAGATGCTCACGAACTTCAAAAACCTTGGTTGCGATATGAAAATATAATTACACACAAAGTCAATTGAAGTCAATTGAACCGCTTTCCTGACGCTCTCATATAACTGGTGAATAGGGTATCGCCATCATGGATGGCGATGCATCCATATGATGGTTGAGTACTGATGGATCACAGAAAGACTCTGAGTTGAAAAATCTTCGAGGGCCTCTCATGACATTCTTCAGTTTGTCGTGTATGAAGTTCTGATGAACTCAAATAACTCACTCTCGATCTGAATCAAAATCGGTACCATCCTGTACATTCTATTAAATTTGTGCTGATGAATCTGTTTTCATTACACTTCCATATTAACACCATTTCACCCGTTTTAAGAGCTATATAGCTCAGATATTTTCGAAGTGGTTTGGTTAGCTCCAAAGTGAGTGGACATATTCGACCCTTCACCGCAACCCGCAAGGGTTTCTTTTGGCGCACACCTGTTCACAGCAGACCAAATTAATCCAGCTTCTCAAAGAAGCCAACTAGTTTGTATGCTGAGTGGTGTTTCAGATCAGATGGTAGAAGTACGGTTCTGCCAAACTCTAAAAACCTTGTTCGGTCCCCAGCGGGGCAGACACAAAGTATGTGCTCTGATGTTTCATCATTCATCAAAACGAGGCGACACACACTGTCTTTCGACAGTCAAAATCCCTGCATATAATGATTCAGTGACAGTGACCTGTGAAAAGGTCTGTTAGACATCGTGGTTCATCCCTACTGTAGTCCAACAACTGTTTGTTATCGAGCTCCGAAGGGTGAATAAATGCCTTGGAGTGAGCCAATCCTGGAAGATGCTGCCAGAAGTTCATACATTTTCTTGCCATCCAGGTGTTCAATCTTTGTTTGGCAAAGCTTAAAGCGATGCCAATGACAGCTTATGGTCCGATAAAGCTGCTTGCAGCACCTTCCTTTGCAACTTCGAAGTGGTAGCTGAATGAGAAAATTCGACGTCATTTTCGGGTCATTCACATTGGAATTATGAAAAAAAAGACAGACCTCAATTCCCCAACACCAAACACGTGTGAGATTCCCATTAAATACTTCACAAAACCGCAATACTTCCTTCACTTTTAATAGCTCACAATGAAATGTACCTTGACTTCATTATGATTTTCAGCAAGTACTCCATTACATACGTCCTTGAAGATATACAATCTTTCAAACCTACACTCATATAAATCAAATTCAGATATCACCTGTTTCCTACCTTTGTAGTTATCTCATTGTATATTTCATACATTTCTCTATGATTGAACTGCAAACCAACAACTGCCACTGGAGTTTTCAATTTTCCATTTGATGCAAAAATTGCTTTCGTGCTGGAAATCATCGTATTGTTTTCATATCCTGAAAAAAGTTATTCATATGTTCATATATATAACATATAATGTACTATATATAGTACAAAGAAAAATTTTTATGTGTATGGGTTATTCCATGCCGAATCGACCACTTTTGAACCCGACCCCTTTCGATCTTGCTAAAAGCTTTTCTTTTCTTCGAAAAAAAATTTTGGAATATTTTCAATTTTTTTTTATTGAACCCGAAAAAAGTTATGAATTTTTATCAAAAACTACTTTCATATTTTCAAATAATAACTTCATCAAAAATTCACCACAAAATAATTATCACAAAATAAACAAGTCATTAATCTCACATATTTGACCTTTTGGTATCTTATTTTTTCATTCCTTTTATTTATTTTTTTTCACCGTAGTGTGCACTAGTCAGATCCTATCACCCGAAGCCCCGATACATTCGGGAGGGCGCGCCAGCATTATCAACAAATGACCACTTCCCACACCGAGGGGTAAGTAATCATTGTGCCCGAGAGTCATGTGCCCTGATCAAGCGCAGTGAGCCAAGAATGATAGCCTTCTGCACCTATGCGGCGGTAGTCCTCGCATCGTCCTCTTTTGAGATGGACCATTGCACATTCCTCTATCCCGAATTTCATACCGATAGCATGCGTGTACTCTTCCACCACCCTCATGGACTGATGGAGATCCTTCTCTCCAGAGGCATGCAGTTCAA
>WOGP01008711.1:0-11077 GCA_015342065.1 Leptinotarsa undecemlineata
CATCTTTACACTTGGCTGCACCGCGCTGATGAGGCCAATAGCCAGAAACACGTGTCCGCGGATTGCCTTTTTTGGAGTGTTTTGTCCACGAAATGTTTCATTTTTGATATATATATATATATAAATTCACGCGAGTTCACTGACCAAAAAATAGAACGTGTTGATGATTTTGAGCAGTGTTTGGCCATATTTGAACAGTACAAACCGGAAGTTTTGCTTCGATATGTGAATAAGGATGAAACATGGATCCATCAGTTCACTCCGGACTCAAAACGACCGTCATCTGAGTGGAGAGCTACTGGTGAACCTCGTCCAAAACACCGGAAAACACAACAATCGGTTGGAAAGGTTATGGCCTCAATATTTTGGAATGTGCGTAGTGTAACATTCATCGACTATTTTGAGAAGGAAAATATCATCAACAGTGAATATTATATAACGTTATTGGGCTTCGAATAGCTTCCGCATCCACCGTATTATCTAGGTCTGGTATCCAGTGACTTTGTTGTGTCCGCAGGTTATGGCTGAAACTGAAGCTTATTTTGCGGCAAAAGTTAAATCGTTCTACGAAAGTGGTATTGAAATGTTAGACCAGCGCTGAAATGATTGTGAGGTTCTTGATAGGGATTAAGTTAGCGAATAAAGCCAATTTTGAACAAAGAAACACGTTTTCATTCTTAGGTCCGGGAGCGAGGAGCGAGAGCTTCTCAACTCCCCAACTCCTGATCCAACAACTGAACCATAAAAAAAAGGTTTGACGGTGCAGCCAGGAAACGACTGAGTCGTCTTCTCAAGAGCGGGGTACCTTAAACAGCCATGCACCAAATTCTTAAACGGCGTATACGCAGAATCTGTTTCAGGTAGGTAACAAACCACCCCATGAGCAGGTTAGCAAACATTTGTGCTCAATATCAAGGTGTGAATCTTGCAACTTGACTATCCGGCTTCCCCATTAACAGAAAATATACTTTGTGCCTGCCCTGCTGGGCACCAAATCAGGTCTTTAGAGTTCGGCAGAGCCGTACTCTTACCATCTGATCTGAAAGACCACTCACCATCGGAACTAATCCACTTCGTGAAGAAGCTGAGTTTATTTGGCCGAGGGTGAATAGGTGTGCTACAATAAACCCTTGCGGGGGGTCGAATAGACGCACTCACATTGGACCTAACCTAACCTAACCTAGGTCCGGGACTTTTCAGCTCAGGTGTTATATTAGCAAATATGTCACCAGGATATTTCTAATTCTGCATTCACTGAATACCATCAATAGAAAAATGCTGTTTTTGAAAATGTAATGAGTAACTATTTTTTGAGTTTAAAGACCGTGGATTGCTTTAATTATTCCGATGACTGAATATTACGGCTGCGTGGCGCAAATTTATGTTGATTCAGGTACTTTGCTGTGCTTATACCTGTACCTGGAATAGGTAAATTGCGTAAAGCGCTTTACGCCAATACTGAAAACCTCAGTCGTGAAACGCTTTACCATTTTGTCAAAAAGTAATCAGTTAGAGTTATCAGTTATATCTCGACAAATATTCTAAAAAAATATTTACCCACATCAGAACAAAAACACTGTTAACATAGTTGTTCAGGTGTGAAAAAAGTGTTTCTTTTAGATTGAGTCTACACCAAAGAATCCAATAGTTCCAATTCTATTTTTGAAATTCACATTTGACTTGACTTTTTAAACGTATTTTCACTTCCAAACCACCATGCACGAACAGAATAAACAAATTAATATTTTTATTTGTTAAACCGTTTAAAATTCATGAAACTCAAGAGATTTTGTTCATATATTCTCAATAACTACTGAGAACTCAAAATGAACACATTAGAACTTCAACACTTTTCTCAACGCCATCGGTTCCAACTATAATTTTCAATAACTAGGCACTGAGAAAATTGAAATATCATCTGTATAATTGATGGGTGGTATAAATGAAAGTTTATCTTTTTACCAAAATTTTATTTCTAAAATAGATAGGTAGGCACTCATAATTTATCCTATTTTTTTAACCATATTAGTTGTTTGATTTAATAGCTATTGGAACTTAAGGATGTGAATTATGGTACTTTACTGGACCTTTTATTAGTTGTTCCGAAAATTTGGAGGACTTTTAGTAGTCAGACACATTCAAAAAACAACTTTTCAGAAAAAACTGGTTACTTTAACCAGAAAAATGTGTAAGTATACAACTTTTTATGTACTATCCATATATGATCAAATATTCAAATTTGTTCGTTTCGAATACAAAAAAAATTCATGGTAACATAAAAAATCAATTGTATTTGTTTTCATGAATATTATTGACAGTTTCTCATTTATTTCTATATATTATATCAGTACATTGACACAGCACACAGTACATTGACAGATTCTGAACAAGTTACTAATTTACATTGATTGAACTTTGATGATGAAATAATGCAAAATATCAATTGTTGTTAACCCTATAAATACCTTCATAAAAAGCTGTATTGAACTCAAATGTAACCGCAATATTCTAAGCTATTTTATTCACAAAAAGATTAATAGGCTTAAGGGTTGTTCTCAAAATGGAATTATCCCGAAATGACCTGGGTTTTCAACTGTGGTAAAACTTCTGTAGGATCTGTTGACGATTCAAAATCACAATAGGGCTCATAAATACAAGTTAATAGACTCCCTGCACAATGCCTAATAGAGATATTGTTGTGGGGTGACACCCGGTACAAGGCATGAGGGGCCCTACTTTTAACGTCTGGCCCTCACGAAGATCACACAAATTATGTCAACATCCGTAGCGAAATTTGTATTTAGGCATGCTAGCTGTCAAGACTGCCACTAGTTGTTGTTCTCTAGTTTGAAAAATTGTTCACGATAATACTATTGAGATATTTCGAGTGTCTGTGATTTGAACATAGTTTGTTTTTTATTTCATATCATAGGCGTGTGTAAAAGTTATTATAGGGAAATTCTTTTTTTAATAATTGGTAGACTATAAAATAAAAGGTTAATAGATTGTCTATCACTCTAAAGTATGTTTAGAAATGAGAGAAACTACAGCAGTGTATCTAAATATAGGTATGCCATAGACGTACTGCATTCAAATCATTTACTCACAACGAATTGAATAAATGAATAGGTATACAAAAATTTTTCTTGAAAAATCTCATGCATAACAAACAAAATAACAAATTAACTACGACAAATGTGAAAATATGTATAGTAGTAATCAAGACATTCTCCAACATTTAGTTGAAGGGGATTGGAAAAACATTGTTTTTTTAAGACGATATAAAAATACATACTGCACCCATCAATAGGATCGACTTGGCTAATATAACATCACAGCGTCGGCCGCCTCTTTTGAAGTTCTTTGTCGCAAGTCACTATTTTAATGGCTCCTTAGTTGCTTCCTCAAGGAGCATAGCGGGTAGAAATATTTCAGTGACTTTGTAGATGAATTGTAGTGCTATTTGCTTGAGACGACTATGTTGCATTCTTTGATGTACTGGCATCTTTGCATTCTTGTAGCTTCATATTTCAATAAATATTGATTCTACTCTGTCGTGGTTTATACTAATCGATAAAAAAATTTTTAGTATATACATTGATGCTGTTCATTTTCTTCAAAGTTCATTTTTTGTGTCTCATTTAGCCAATTACTAAATGATGTCGTTAAGTGATTTTTAGTCAGTTTTATTCTACGAATTCAAATTGAACAAAAGCCCTGCCGAAAGAGCCCGAAAAATTAACCAGGTATATGGCAATGATAATGTTAATGAACGCACTATTCAACCTTGGTATTCAAATTGGTATTCAGTTGATCGATCTCAAAGTCTTAATTCTACCTATTTTTATATATCCCAAGAAGTTACACTGTGAGCTATGTTCAACTAAAGAGTGAAGAATTCCTGTGTATAGTATAATATAGGATCACTCCAAGTTAAAAGTATCCTCAGAAAGTGAACATTTGAAATTTTGAAGGTTAATAAAACCTTTGAAATGCCCATACTTGACAACCCACTTCATTGGCACTTTTGGTCTCAATGGTTAGCAGACAAGAGCGGTATATTTAAATTCTAACTTTTCTGAATAGTTTTTCAGTAATCTGATTTGGATCTAGTATATAAAGTAAACAGTCAATCAGTGTATAATACAAACAGCATTATTTTCAATAGAGCAAAACAAATCTATTTCCATAATTTTAGAAAGTAAAAAACATTAAATAAGAGTGCTATCCTTTGAAAATGCTTCATGTACAAAAATGTTAGTGTTATTCTATCCTTTGAAGTTTGCTAAACGGTAAAAGATGAAAATAACTGTCATTTTCACTATACTTTATGAAACAGCAATAGATGAACTGACCCGAAAACTAAGTTTATGTCTATGGTTTATGAGGAGCTTGTCTATTATAAATTGATAAGAGCTAAAATATACGAATAAATGAATTAAGAGCTTTGAAATACTATATAAAAAGATTTATAAAAAGTGATAAACATAGAGACGGCAAAATGATTGTGAAAAACCTGAGGTTTTTGCAATGCATTGAAAGATTTACCTTCACAGGTATTCGACAACATACGCAATATCAGTGTTCCAAGAATCTCAGGGTTACTCCGGAGGTGGTTAGACTTACATAGACAGCTTTTATCCTGATATTTCCAAGAGATCTGAATCTACGCCGAGTGAATTAGTTATATTTTGTATACTACCTGTAGATATAAGCGTTTAGCTGTGTTCACTTTGAATTTGCGTTGAAAACAAGTGAAGTATACATTTGCTGAATCTGGAAACTGTGGACTTTACACAATGAAAACTACAACTCTACGTTGCACCTGTGCGAAAATGGGGCAGGTCGCTAGTGGTTAACATAGTGATAGTAACAAAACGGTAAGGAGCAGCTCAAAAGTTCTAGTTTGCCGAGGAGCGAAATTCAAATATATTGAATTTTTCAACTACGTTTTAGTGTTTGACAATTACTTGAGTCAACATGTTGATATGGTTGAGATTACTTTTTAGGCCAAACTTATTTTCTAATTATTTTTATTAATACCTTGGAATAGAATAACGTTTTACAAAACAACGTTTTTTCATACTAGGGATTTTCTGTATTATTTCTTGGAAGCGAGATATTCAGTGCAGATATTTTCAAGTAGATACCCTGTATAGATTTTTAAATCCCGTCCTCTCAACATTTTACGTATTTTATTTCATTACATCACAAATGACCTACAATAATAGCGCATCTCATTTAAAACTGATTTATACCGTGCATCACTTAAGAGTAACTGCAATAATATAAAACACTATAATTATGTTAATAATTCATATCGAAACAACCTTCAATAATTTTAATCGGCAAAAAATTTGAACAAACCCGTTATGAAACCAAACGGGGACACTTGGTATAAACATAAAAAACAAATGCTGGGAACTTTCCACTGATGAATTTGAATATCTGATGCGAAATATTACGAAGGACTACAGTAGGAGAATAGGGAATAGTCATACTTATGGTACGTATGCAATAGTAGGGTTGGCATTCATAAATGATGTATAATAAAGTAGAAACAGTTCAAGTAATTTATACGTTGTTACAGTTTGCAGTTTATAAAGTTTTAATGCTAATACGGAAGTGTAAAAGTTCATCCTATTCATTTTGTTTACACTCGGCTTTCGACATCATTCTCGCTATAGTGTGTTTCCTCAAGCTGCGGAGTAATAAATCATTTTCAAGTAACTTCATAAGGGTACACAATTGAGCCGTGTAAAAATTGAAAAATATAATTTTTATTTCAAACATTCAATGTTGTTGTACGATTTAATATATCAAATTTAAAAAGACTTCTTAAAGTTGTATTTATACGTTGAGTAACTAAAATATGGAACACTCGCAATAATAATCAATATATTTTTTTATTCAAACACCCAAAATTGTTTTCCCTTTTGAATTTCAACTAAAATCCGCATAATTTTTTACGAAAAGAACTTTTTGAAGTATTACATACCTGCACAGCTTATCAGAATAAATCAGGAAAAGGAGGATGATATCATGATTTGATTTGATAGGATTTTAAGAGATTCAGAGAAGTTTACTATATGTATAACATAATTTCAAAGTATAATTATCCGGATTGAATTATAATACATTTGTTCAACTTTTGTATAAGGAACTTGACTGCGTTCAAATTGAAAATGACCCAGGAAGAACACCTGACAAAATCGTTATTAGATGAGCATGACTTTCTTGTGATAATCCAGAACAACCATCAACAAAGAAAGTAAGGGTTTGCTGAGCGGAGATTACAGTTCATAATTGCCAGTGATGCCAATGCACACCATTTGTCCTGGTGGAGAACAGACATCAATGAAAGACACCTTTGTAAATACGGGATATAGGCAAGTAATGAGAGTTTAATTAGATACTTCATCATAAAATATCTGAGTGTGAAAATGTAACAATTTATTTGATCAAAGAAGTCGCTTGGTTCATCTACGGAGGCGGAAGATTCCACAGACTCATATTTGACAGCAGATCAATTACTGACAGTCAAAATCTCTACGTATTACACACTTTGTCCCACAGTCAAAGATCAAATAGGAATATTCTCTAGTAAGAGGAAATTCTGGCTCGGATGAGATAACAAAATAACAGAGCCCCTGGTAGTCAACAAAATGTATCCAATATAAAAAGTTCCTAATTCAATATAACTAAACCCTGTTGAAATCTAAAACAGACTCATGGAGGAGAAAATAGAATGAGGTTGAACAGTTCTAAGCCTGGGTGCTTGACTCAACGAGATACTCTTCACTGAACCAGCTGAGAATGGGTCAGTAAAAAAGATGAATACTACTAGGAAAATGTAGTTGAGAACAATACAGTATGGGAAACTTCCATGAAGTTTTCAGGATGATTAAAAAGCTTCTCAGTGCGCACATTTGGCGGACAATGCAACAGAGGAACAGATATGTCTCATCCAGCAATTATATTTGAAATCTGTTTTTCCGTTAACCAGCTGTTGCCCCCCCCCCATACGAACATCTCTCAAAAGTCGAAACTTATGCGAGATAAGAACTAACGCGGTCTCATCTTTTAACCTATGTCTCACCTATGTACCTTCACTATCATTCTGCATTTGGCATGAAACATTCCTAAGAGCTGGATTAAGTGGGTTTGAAAAAATCTCATAGGGTTTAACGAAAGCAATCTTTCAATTTTCAACATCAGAGAGTCATCAACGTCGGCTACTACTTTTTGTAGGGAGAAAGTATAAGTAATATGTATAAAAATGAGTCAGTTTTGTTCATAGAAAGAATAGCATTAACACTGAGAGAGTCTATGGTACTTTTTTGAAGCAATATACTGACTTGTGTTGTCTTGAGAAACTTCATATTCATTCCTATGAACTCAACAATACTCAAAAATCAATTTTTGGACTTTTTTCATGTTTTTGTTAATCGGAAACATAAGGTGATTTTCATTTTTCTCAAAAAATATTTATTCTCTTTTCATGAATCTCTTCAAGCTTGGAAACAGGAAAAAGTCGCAGAGTTCTAAATTTGGTGAATACGGTGGCGGAAGCATGATAACGGTGTTGTTTTTGGCTAAAAACCAAGCAATGACGAGTGAGCAGGTGTATTATTGTGATGCAGATGTGGCAAGACCTCCTGATGCACTGAGCCACGATAATCGAAGAAAGCAGAATCTTGATATTTGATCGAACTTGGCGTGCTTTCTTGATCTTGGCTCTAATGAGCTCTTCAATTGGAACGATTTAACTTTGGTTTCGATGTCATAACCATATATCCATGATCCGTCACTAGTTATGACCGTTTTAAGCAAGTCTGCGATAGTTTTTTGGATCAAAATTCAGCAATTTTGAAACGATTCTTGCTTCCACACGCTTCATGCCCAAAATTTCAGAAAAAATTGCATGGCATGAACCAACTGATATGCCAACATTCTCAGCAACTTCTCTTATAGTGATTCGACGATTCTACATAACAATTTTCTGCACTTTCTCAACATCTACATCGATTGTTGATGTGCTGAGGTGACCAGAGTGATCGTAGTCATTCACATCTTATCGACCTTCTATGAAAAGCTTGTACCTATCACTGGTAAACATCTTTCTGACTCAGAGTACAATCACGGTATGCCACTGTTCATATTCCGAGTGTTTTACCTTTTATGCCTCTCATCATCAAACGAAACAAGCTACGAACATAAAAAATAAAAAAATCGCCAATCGAATATACATAGTACACGAAATTTGAACATTCACTTCTTAATTTGAACAGTCACGTATAATAATTATTATAAATATATTTCAGCAATAATTTTGGGGTGATTTTTTCAGTATGATACCATTTGTCTCACGCCTCACGCAAATTAATTCATGATTCAGATTGCTAAAGGTTGACAAATAAAAAAAAATCAAAAAACATTTTCTCTACTATTTTTGAAACATTAGAAATCAGAGATACCAGTCGATATTTGCACTTCCTTAGATTACCCGCTTTAAATAAGAGTTTAATCAATCTACATACTTGAAAATAAGCAGATAAGTTGAAAAAATTATTTTTGGTCATTCGTCAGTGGCGATGAGATGTTTTTTGTGAGTGGTGTGTTATAAGACCTCCCATGTTTTAATTTTCATTTGTTGTGATATTTTTATTCAAATAATTTCAATGCTATTAATCGACGTGTGGTGAATGATTATGAATGTAACAATAATGTACTGTACATTACGTATTTCATAGATAGGTATTATTACTGACCATTACAGCGGTTTCTAATTGACGAACTGAATTGTCTCTTTCATGAAAATAGGAAGAATCTACCATAGTGTGCACTCATTAGTAACGACAATAAACATTCGTTATTGCATTATTCACTATATAACGTAATGATTTTAAAATCGTCCATATTATACTGAAATATTTAGAGAACTTTCTATTTTTGAAGGTTTTCATCATTTACCGGTTTATGTCATGAAAAATCAGATGTATCTTTCTAACAAATCACAATTGAATCAAGTCATTTCAGATGTAAATACTTGAAATTTAAAATAATTTACAGAGGTTGGTAAAGTCCCTCAATTGTGTAGTTCCGAGTGCCAATTCAGAGCGGGATGTCTTAGTTCGAAAAAGTTGCTCAATATTTTCATAGAATTTTACTGGTGTGTTCAGTTTCTCTGGGCACATTGAATACTTAGTATCTGAATGTTATAGAAAAATAAGCTTTATTTTCAGATCTAGCCGTGAATTCAATCACGATACTTGTTTGTTACTCTTTAACTCCATTGTTCGTTCTAAGCTGGAATATGGTTGTGTAATTTGGAATCGAAAGACGTTTTTATATTCTGAAACTATAGAAAAAGTCCAGAAACGATTATTAGGAACACTCTTTTTCAGAAAACACAATGTTTGGCCTTTATTAATATCGTATTCTAGCTAATTACAACCATTGAAAGACCGCCGTGAGTCCTTGGAAGTGATTTTTGTTTTAAACATTCTCAGAAAACTGAAAATGCCTGAAATTCTCTATACTATTGATTTTATTGTTCCTGATGTAAGACTGAGAGGAAGAGACAATCTATTTCGTATCTCAAACAATTTGTCTCCTCTTCAACAATGTCTCGAAACAGTTAACAAAATGGCGAGGAACTGTGAACTGGATATATCCAGTATTACAGAGGGACAACTCCTCCGAATGCTCATATGTGTCTGAATCTTTGTACGGCCATTTTATAATTTATTGTTTTATATTGTAATATTTTATATCGATTTTAACGGTATCAATGTAATGTAATGTATGTAAGGAACTTTTGGAAACACTGTACATCGTGTACAGTTTGTTCAGTATAAATAAATGTCTATTCTATTCTATTTCTGAAAGTTACGCGTCGCACCGTGAATGAAAATCTCTTCAATTTTTTTCCCAATGGACGAGAATTGACCATTTTTGAGATTGTTGGCGAGATACCTTTCTACTAGTAAAACCGAAAACTAAATGAGAATATTCTAACTGAACAAAGATGTTCATTGTAGTACTGACAATTTTTGTCGTTTTTGTAAACGAAAAATAACTTAACAAACCTTATCGGGTCGTACGAATTGCGATATGGCAGATAAAAAGGAATATTTCTAGAAATATCGATATTAATGTCAGGAAATTTTGTAGTAGGTGAACACATTGACTTCATATGCTAGGGTTGTGAAGTATTCGACAAAAGCTCCAAATGATATGTCACAAGACCCCACTTTCCATTCAGTTTTTTCCCAGATGGCGCCCAGTCGCCATCTTGAAAGTTTCATCTGTTAATTTCACTTCAAAATTATTATTCATGCATTAATTTCATTATTTCAAACTTCAATTCTTTGAGTTGACCCGTTCAAAAAATAAAGGAGGAGGGGACATTAAATAAAAGCACTGTATAACTCTCATATATACAACTTTTGGTTTTTTCTTCTGTGTTGTTGAATTTTGTATATATGAGTATTCAAAATGTCTCATATACAGGGTGGCCCACCACATGTCTACGACAGTATTTCTACGAGAAATGAAGAGAGACAGGGAGAAACTTTTAGCACAGTCATATGTGAATCCCTGAGGAGCATATTCCAAAATCATTTTGAAATATACAGGGTAACTGGAAATATTGGAACTGACGACTCATATCTACAAATCACGCGACATCTCCAAACCATCACTCTGCATTTTCATTGACCTTTCCAAAGCCTTTGATACTGTTTGTCTTATAAGGCTTTTTGAGAAACTGGAAAAAATTGACATGCGGGTTAAGCCGCAAGATCCATTAAAATCGTATCTCTCAAACCGTAAACAAGTAGTCGATATTGATGGTGCAGTAAGTACACCAAGGACGATTACCTACGGGATTCCCCTAGGCCCTCTTCTGTTCACCATCTATATAGACAGCCTATTGAAATGACCTCTGATGGAACTATTCTGAGCTTTGCAGATGTCACAGCAGTATTTTATAGTGACGATACATAGCAACAACGGAAAGTAAAGGCGGAAAAAGATTTTAACAATATCAATAAATGGTTTTTATACAATAAAC
>WOGP01008712.1:0-11077 GCA_015342065.1 Leptinotarsa undecemlineata
GAGTTGTGGTCACCTCGTTCAGTGTCGAAAACTATACCGCGTTCATCAGCTGCTCGGGCAGCTGCCCTGAAGAGAAATGCTCCAATTCCTGCTCTCTTATGGTTACGGACCATGCAGAGAAGGGGATCCGAACTCCTGACGACTTTACAAGCTGTATTAATTATTGTAATAATTGTCATTATTATTATTATTCGAGTAGGAGGACTCCTTCCACCCTATAGCACAGCTTTGTTTTCAACTCCAAGACCAATTTCCAACTTTTGAATTGGGAAATTTCGTTCTTTCATGTTTCCATTGGGCAGTTTTTCGGGATTGGAAATGTTTATTCATCTTATAATTTCAATACATTTCTTCAATTTCAGTGACAAACTTTTCATTTTTTTCTCAACGACTTTAAGTGTGTCACCCTGTATTTTCGTGTCATGTGTTCAGTTAGCTTTCCAGTTTCTTCCCTTTTTGTTTCAGAATTAGAAAGCTTTTCCTGATGGTTTCTGAAACAACCTTGAATTCAATGTCGAAGAGGGTATTTATAGATACCAGATCGTTTGGAAATTTATTTATTGCCGAGTCGAAGAAATTTGTGGTTTCATCTTCAACACTCCGAGTTGACAATGCTACTCATTGAAAATATCTCGTTTATATGAACTGAATTATTTGCAATTCTCCAGGAGACTACGAACCAGACTACTCGCTTATGTACATAGACATCTTTCTGAAATGTGTCACAGGACACTTCTCACTTCTCAAGCCACACGTTTGTGTTGGTTACCTTCATGGTGAAGGTAGGGACAGACTGACCGCCAAACAGTTACTCACTAGACTGAGGAAAATGTAGCATGGTTCATCAATACCAGAGTGGATTGAACTACATAAGAAAATACAGAAACTTATAGCAGAGCAAACACTATAGCCTAGTCTGTCGAGGATCAGATCAAGTTTTCAGTGTTTGATGTAATCTCACTTTTGCTAGGTAACCTGAAAAATCACCCACTTAAAATATGTGAGCTACAAGAAAATCTCACGGGTGTTACGGTGAAAACTCGAATAAACACATTTACTTTGGATCCACCTACACCTTTCTATCGAGATATAATTTGAATGCTTACTATTAGATAACTTTATGTTGGATTTAAAACTGCCGTTCAAACATTTCTCATGTACATATTTTGTCTTCTATCAGCAAGACATCTTGTCATAAATGTTACTCGAAGTATGTTTGCAAAGTCTGAGAATATCTTTTATATTGTTTGGTGAATCGATAAATAATTCAGAATATCGAGTGGAGATGCTACAATACGACCTCATACATTAATTCATGACTATGAGAGTTTCAATTGAGAGATATATGGAAATTAGTGGCACTCATCTTTGAAACGAAACATTCTATTTACCGAAAAAGAACTCAGCAAATAAGTAATGCATACATATCTTGATGTTCATCCTTAAAAGCTCTTCAAGTTTCGAAATAACACTGAATTCACTTATTTGCTGAATTTTGTCCATGTTGAGTGACATTCAACAGAATAGTGGTCGGGAAAAATGTTATTTTATTGAATATTTGAATTTTATCCTAATCCAGTGTTCCTCCTTGTGAATGACTTCAGCTTGAGGCCAATTGATGTTATGTTGATGAGTCCAAATATGCTCTGCTATTCCTGATTTGCTGGTTTCTCCTATCAGTGTGTATTTTTTGTACCCAGCAAGGTGAACTTTCAATGGCCTCTTAGTTTCACCAATGTATGAGTCTCCGCAGTCGCAGGGTAAATGCAATTTTTGGAATCGCAGTCCGCGTTTGGTGGCCTGGTTGTTTGTGAGGCTGCTACGGATAGTGTTCCCAGATCTGAAACAGATTCTGATGTTATACTTGATCCCAATTCTTCTCATCACTTTGGAGTAACAATTCCGTTGAAGGTCAGCCGAAAACAAGGTCTACTAGAGTCTGATGATGCCTCTCTTAGTCGATTGATGATGGTTGGATTACCGGTTCAGATACTGTCCCGTGTGTCCCGTGTGGGTTTCCTCTTCACCAATAAGTCCAAATATGGCAATTTGTTGTGGACTTTCTTCTCTATTGTGAAAGTGATGGAAGGTGTTTAGTTCTGTATACCCATGGTTCCATATTATGAAGGTGTCGTCAACGTATCTCAACCAGACTCGGGGTTTCTTGTGGGCTTCTTCAATGGCCAAAGTTCAAACCACTCCATATATGAGTTGGTTATAACAGGTGAAAGTGGCGATCCCATGGGCAGTTACTCATCTTGCAACAAAAAATCGTCTTTCAGTTGGAAAAAGTTCCGGGCACAGCTTCCTAGTAATTTCATGATCACTTGTATCGATATGTTTGTTCTATCTCTCAGGCCCCATCTTTGAACTGCTTTGTTCGTATGGAAGCTGTCAAATCATACAGAGAAAGCTATCCGAAGATGGGGACCTGAAAGATAAAGCAAACTTACCGATACAAGTAATCATGGAATTACTAGGATGCTGTAAACAAAACTGCTATTTCCTAATGAAGGATGACTTCTTTACGAAAGATGAGAGACTGCCAATGGGATCGTTAAAGTTCTGCTTCGCCCAACATACTTTCCTGACCTTCCGTCAACCAATTACCATCTTCCCAAGCACTCCGACAACTTTCTCATCTTCAGAACCTACTTAGTCAAACCCGGAGCAAATAATTTTCATTCTGACGGAATTAATAGACTTGTGTTACGTAAAAGTGGGCTTATTTATATTAAATTGAATTAGTATTCACTGGAAAATTATAATTCAAATTAGACTCCTGAAAACAGACAAAACTGTTGAAACAGATCAAAAGTTTGATGTACCAGTCTAACTGATGAAACTGAAGTGTAGCTGAAGGCGTCTCAAATGTTTGTCTATAATCGTCATACATTATCATATTTATTATAGTTAGTAACTAATTTGGTTTATCACTTTCCTACATCTCCTGTTTTCGCAGGTATGTTCATTATTTTCTATAATGAAGTCCCGTCCCGACATATTTCCGTCCTGTGTGGTCCTGTCGCAGTGTGCCTAGACTTTTTGGTAGCTGTTCCTAACTGTCGGAAGGAGGATGACACACTGATACAATGAATAGATGCTGCCTATTATCAATCATTAGCTCTTATAATTAGGTTCTATTCACATTTAAAACTTCATCATGACAATACGTAATAAGCAGCGACTAACCAAACAGTCTAACTGATATTCTCATTTGATCTAAACCTTTTAACTTCAGGTATTGGACAAAAATATATCATTCAATACCCGTGGGTTGAGCTACCTATCGGGCTTGTCTCCAGGTGGTGGATAGAGGAACCGCCAGGGTACTGAGAATCGTGTCCGGGGCAAAAGCCGTCGCGAAACATGCCACCGTGGGCCAGCCTACCCAAATTAAGGTGTGAGGAATCCTGCCTACAGCTGAATGGCCGCAGGGTGATGTGCGGCTACAAACAATCCTCATTGTAATCAGCCTTCTTCTGGTGATTTTGCGGGGTTCTTTCAGAGGTGACCAGCTTTTCCCTTGCTACTCGTGGGAACACACATGGATGAAACAAACACAACAACATACGGAACAAAAACAATTTTCGAGGCTGGACAGCCTCACTTCAATCTATAGCGACGGTTGGGGATGAACAGACAATTCCATTCCAATCTACCGATCGGAAAGAGGATAGACATAGCAGATCACCTCTTGATGTAATACAAAGGCCAAGGCGTGTAGGCGCATTTGCGCCGAGGCCAAAAGGAGAAAGAGAGCAAAAGAGACAGGAATGATAACAATTACAAGTGCACACTCCTTCTCTTCCCCCACTTCATCTCCTTCAGCAAGGGCACTTTCTGCGGCGGGCACCAAAACTCCGCCTTGAATTAGACAAGAAATCGGCTGTCCCTGCAGAAAAGCGCCCTAACTTGAGCACCTTAATGGAGGGAACTCCAAAAAGGTTGAAGAAGCCGCGCTACAACAGTAATGTCGCTGCACTTTCCAAAACCTTCACGGAGGCAGCCGTGAGACACTTCACGGTTGTCATCGTAGATGAGGAGGAGCTAGACAAGAACATCTTCTCCGCCTCCAGCAGCAACAGCAAACCGCACACCTTCAAGTCGTGGAAATATTCCGGTGAAATCATCAGAGTGGTCTACGAGGAAGACGTGATGCTAGATTGGCTGAAAAAAGCCACAATGAGAATAAGAGAGTGTGTTTTCGGCGATTCTTGACCTCCACCTGCCTGTACAATATGGACGATGACCTAGGAGGACAACTCCTCGGTAGGATACAGATATCATTTGATAGAATAATAGAATAGATACCTGCATCGTGTAAGGGAATCATTAATTTCAGTTTTATAGAGTCTAGACTTCCAAATCAAATTCTAGGAATCTTTTTTAGGATAGATTCAGTACTGAATTGGATACTTCGAAAACATTCATTATCGAAAAAAGTTGCAATATTTCAAAATCGACTGCATCAATAGAAAGGGGCTGTTTACTACCCGAGACTCGCTCTGTATATAAAAGCAAAAGTTATTGAAAAAGTTATAAGCTTGGTAACTAATGTTGATATTGCTTTTATGATATTTGAGCATGCTTAGTAATAATTTTGAATAATTTGAATTTTATTATGGGTACGTTGATTATAAATAATTCTATAATCATGACATAAAACAGAGAAAATCAAAGAGAGTTTTCAATTTCAATCAGAGATTTGAGGTCGAGCAGTGGGTTTCGAACCAATAAGTATGGTTACCTTAACCGACGTGAAGTTGCTTCAAGAATTGAACGATGTTTCGATAAAATATGCGGATAATGGATTCAGAATTGGTAATATTTTTGCTAGTCATTCTATTTTAATATCGACAGAAAATAACATCAGTGAGATATCAAATTCCGATAGATGTTGCTACTAGGTTTCAAATCAACATGGAAGGTAGAAAGTTCAGTAATGAACAAAACTAATATTTTAATGAGAGAGAGATTGAATTCCATTTTAATTGTCCAGATTTGCGAATGTTACATTGAATATCAAATGAATGGAAGTTCTATGTTCGATGGGAGGTTATTTGCAATTGAGTGTAGCCTATTCTGCAATCTATCGTATATTTAAATCAGCGTATTGATGCTAATCATACATGGATCAACAAACAAATATTCTAGTGCAGGCAAGAGATGAAAAAGTGATTTGGTGGTACAGAAATCCGTCTTTTCATCAACTACCCTTTTCAAGCTGCAGTACTGCAAACTTATAGGTTTACTCACCCATTACTATGATGACGGACACAATGCTAATCATCACTTGTACATGATGTACATTACTCATTATCACATTGTTTTATTTCCATCTTCCATTTACAGGAAGGAAGGACAGTTCTAGTCGTGAGCTAGACATCCATCTCCTCTGTAGACTCAGCGTCAGAAATAATTTTTGAGTTTGCTCTCTCCATAAAATTTCCACGAGTAGCTAGGGAAAGAAAGTCAATCACGGCAGAGCCATGCATTACCATGACAAGGTGATGATACGACGAGAGGGCGCCGGTATCTAGACGGTCCCGTAGAGACAGCTGATAGTCTCAGTGTCATTCATCCTCTCGGCACGGATACACATACATCTGGATTAAGCCATCGTTGGGATGCTATTCAGTTAGGGAATAACAGAAACCACAAGTGATTCTGTCATTTCCGTATCCAGCAGGACTACGTGGAAGCAGGCATTCAATGGCCGGTTTGCTTCACCCCCCGTATCCCAAGCCAATGCACTCGCCAAAAACAGCATGCACAGTGGTTCAGGCAGTGAAAGATGAACAAGGACAGCCAATTGAAGTATTAATAATCGTATTATGAACAATCAGTAAAACTTTGAGCTGAATCGTAACTAGCTAGAATTACTAGGTAATATATTCGTATGTCAACGTCGTCAGAGTTGAATATTATTTGTTTTTTCGATAATATTCACCAATTCACATAATATAGCAAATTTTTGTTTTGATATCTGAAGTTTTTGAACGCTGCTGAATTGCTGAAATGTTAAATAAACTATATGAAATCTGAAGTTGACTTCGGACTGCTGATATTCCTGATATTGTATGCATTCTGTCATTAATCTATTGTTAGTGAATCTAAGACTCAAATCAATTTCGATATATCGCTTCAATGGTAACGTTTACCATTGACGATATGAAGATAAATGTGAAGAACTCTATAAAACATTTGATACTCCGAAAATGAAAGAGTAAGAAAAAGGTATCGCGGTCGTGAAATTGTTTTCTAGAGGAGGAGGTAAGAAAAATTGGCATTATCATATTTTGTATGAGACTAAATAGTGATGATGAAAGAAAGAAACAATCACAGCCTCAAAAGACCTGTTGAAAATGAGAATTACTCAACAGAACATCAGTATCATGTACAAATCGGGGAGCGCCATCTATGGAATTAACAGAAAACACAATCTTTGAATATTAAAGATGAATAAGGCCCCACATGGCAGTCAGTTGCAAAGCGAAGCATCGACATCGATCGCCGACGAGATTCATTCCCTGTTTTCCACTGAAGCTTCTACTGTAACCCTCTGAAAACCTAATCCCAAATATAACACATCAGTGATTCAACACTAGACAGCGCTGCTTCGATCAACCATTTCTAGAATTCGAGAAGTTAGGATTGGATTTTCTATCGATGCAATGGATGATGTCGTCGTGAGAGGAGATGTCATCGCCCTCATTTACTCAGTCCAGCAATCTATCTTTTGGTCAGCCTAGTACCACTGATGAGACTCATAGTGGGTGGAAACGGCGTTATTTGGTATTGAAGCATGTATAAGTCGTGTTCTGGTCTCTTGTTTTCAGTTAGTTGTCTTGGGTTGAAACTGCATTAAAATACACTTGTCGGTTGTCGATGTCAAAGCTTGGCTTTGCGGTATTGATCTCAGAGTTGGCGTGTTTGTAACGGGATATTTCATGGACCTCACTTAGTCTTATGCTGTTTCTTCTCAACAAAAATTTCTATTTTTTCGTGTGGAAATCATGGTGAGTACGAAATGATAAATTACGGTTTTCTCAGTACTCATGACTTTGTAGTTCTCTTCATATTTTTCCATCATCATTCGAAAAACTCTCTTTTCATACTCCTATAATCATCTGTTGTGTCAAGTCAAGATTTAATAATCAATTTTGATACATGAATGTATACAGGGTGTTTCAATTTCAATCCTCAGCATTGGGATCTCGGAAACAATGATAGATACGAAGATGGTTAAATTAGGACAAAGTTGCGCATTTACCTAAGCAACAATATGCCGTTGAGAAAACTCTCAAATTCCGAATGTATCCGGAGATATCCAGGTAAAACAGAAATTTCGAAAAATGTTTTTTATTTTTTCTGACTTTATTTGTTGAAGGATAAAAAAAAATTCACTTTCATATTGCCACATTTTCTCTGCGACAATGTTTTTTCAGATTTGCTATCCGACGTTTCGTCTTCCGGTCACCATCATGAACTTTTTTTTTATAGATTGGATTCTTTTTGTCTTGAATAGACCCAGATTTTACCATTCCCATGATGTATCATAATTTATCATTTTTTTTTTTCGAAAAATTGTTTCGATATTGTTAACAATGTATTCTTATCATAATTGTTTTTTACTTTGATGTTTCTTAATTTGACTTCCAATTTGTTATACTTGATGACATTTTGTTATTGTTAATGTCACTGAACTTTTAACGAAAAATGGCTTTCACGAATGAAGAGAAAAAAGATATACAAATGTATTACAAATACGATAGAAACAGTGTTAGGATATCGGAAATATATTTAAACTTGTATCCCAGTTTATTTTGTCATGATGGAAATCTCCGTCTCGTTTGATGATAGAAAATTCAATCATTCTGTGTCAGCAAATGGGAATTTGTATGAACGTAGCTCAATATTTTGTAGAGATGAATACATGGTAATGTGGATTATTTTGTGTCAAAAATTTGTCTAATGAAACGTTTTTGTATTATAAAGCTTTTTTGATTTTAATGAGTCTCTCTCAATATATCCAAGAGATTATGTCTAAATGTGTAAATGTGTAAAATTATTTCATCATAAGGAAAGCAAAACACTTTTTTTCCAAGGAGTGCACGAATATTTGATGTATCTATCGAAGAACAATGTATTGTCAAGTTGTGTTGCAAAGAATTTTGTATTTGATGTTGTTTCGAAACCTAGATTTATTTGGAGAGGACGGTGATACTTATTCCAGAATTGAGTAAAATGTTGTTTCATTTTTATTATTTATCGTTTCTACACCAACATTCGAATTCACTGACTTCTGATTTCTTTTTATTGTCAATTTAATATAAATATTATTTTTAACAGCGTAATTACCATATCCCTGAGACGATTTAAGATAAAACCAAACTAACTTCACTGATTTTCATATTTGACTTCGACTTATGCGAAGTAAATACTTTAAAATACCGCATAAGATGGAAAAGAAACATGAAGTGAGCATTCGGAAGTTACGAAAATGAGAAGCAAATCTGCTGAAATAAAAGTTGTTGGAATCATATAATTTTTTTTTCATAAACTTGGAATATCACGAGTAGTGTCTGGTGTTGAGAAAAACTTTTTTTCATCGAATTATTAAAAATGCAGTAAAAAAATCGTTTCAATACAACGATTGAGAATAAATAAAGACCTCAAACGATATAATTTTTTCTGAAATGAAGTTCACTCTGTTGGTTGGTTTTCATGAGTTGAATGAATCAAAACTTTTAAAAGAATCTGCCTTTCAGTCTCATAGTAACGGCTACGTCCATCAATTCATTATTAGATTTTTTTTATTCTCTGCGATATAATTCAGTTCCAACTGAACTTGTCTCTGTTGTGGGGTTCACTCAATCTGAACCGTTATATCTTATATAAAACTCAGGAAGGATGTTCAAATGTTCATGCTTTGATAAACCATTCTACCGAAAAAGTATTTCACAGCAGTATAATTTTTATAGCTGTTGTTGCAACTTCTTGTAACTGACGATAATAAAACTTTAATGGAGTACTTTGAGTGAGTAGAAGTCTCAGATCACTTGGTCTTTCACATTTCAGTTGTGTTTTTCAAGAGGAGTTCATTCCTTGAGAGTGATAACGTTTACCACTGAGCGTTGCAGATGATCATCTCATTATAGAAGCGAAGAGGCGATTGTAGTGCCATTTCATTATGTTAACGATTTTCATGTTATATTCCAATTTAAATTGTATGAAAGAGAATTTGCTCTGCCGCAAAAAAATGGTGAAAAGTAAATTTTGTAATTTTCACCTTCTGTGTATCTTTGTTAATATAAAAAACTCTGGTTTCAACAGAAAACTCTACTATTCAAGCGGTAGTGGTAATGAAAATGAATTCATTGACATGGAGGTTGAATAGGAGAACACCAAAACTCTTTTTTGTGGCGATGCATTTATTACCGCATGATACTCCAAAATACTTCTAGTTTTGTCAACTCAAATTTTTATTTTGTCGAGATCGACACAGTTGCTATTTTTTTGTGGTTTTGTCCGATCAGTAGAAATTCGTCATCACGTACCCAATTCAAAGTTGAATAAAGTGTCCGATTATTTTAATGAAGCTGAAAGCACCACTGAAATGAATTCTCAAGTATCTATCCGTGATTCGTCTCCGATAACACATTTCATGAGTATCTGAAACACGAATTCTTTTATCGCCCCGGGAAACTCTTTTATACAAAACCTGATTTGACGTAAATCTTTTATCTAGACGGTGGGATTGTTTGGAACATTCGGAAACCCAAGTATTTCAGCAATTGAATTTGGAGTATTTCGACAAAAAGAGATTCGAATCGGAGATATAGATTTGAAGCTGTGACGATATGCATCTTGATATTCCTCTGAAACCATATTCCTAGAAGATTGGAAGAGAAAACACATTAGGAACCAAAGGAAATTGTGACAGAAATTAGATGTGATGAACAGAGGTTAAATTTGAAATCCGAAGGTGGAAATACATTCTTTAACATAATCAAAAGCTTATATTCAACTTGAGTTGTATGTATGTTAACAAATCTTGCAAGTTTAATGTGACCCACTTTACGGTATCTGATTGACCTGAAATTTTGCGTGCTAGTCTAGAACCAATGACAATCCATATTAATCATAAACGCCACATGATGCTGCTGCCAGGATCGGCTCCGTACAAAAGATCTTCTCAGCAGTAAATAGCAAGGACACGACATTTTGTATACGCATTCGTTTATGATAGGCCGTTGGCAGGCACACCATGAAATAGATGCCACATCCAGAGTTACATTCATTAAAAAAAATATACGATCAATGTCTGTGTCATACATTTGTGCTCTCCGGAAACAGCGCTATATAATTTCTATTATATGGTATCATTATACGATGGCATCTCCAAATCATCCTCCAAGTTTTTCTGCTCAGGTTCTTCATTCAACTAATCGAAAGTATGTTGCTGATTGTTTCATGCTAGGCTTGTACAGTTCACAAAATGCAGGGTAGTGCGGTTGACCACGCTGTTGTATACTTGGGTTCAAAGTTGTTCGCTGCCGGTCAAGCGTACGTGGCTTTAACTATGGTCACATCAATAGAAGGCCTCCTGATAGAAGAATTAGACTATTCGAAATTAACTGAAACTCTGTCATAGCCTAAGAAATATAACAAGCTAATTCTTCTATAAGGTATGCCGAAGGAGTAGGTACCTACTTACTTCTATAGAATATAGTTTATCCTAATAATAAATTTCCCGTTCCTTAAGTTTTTCTGTTGGAGGACCCTTCGTTTCATAGATGGACTTTCGTATTGATCGATAACTATCGATTGAAACTGAAAAATATAAAATAAAATAATGATAAAGAAATTTTTAGAACAAGCATTTATTTACGTGCCATCAAAAGATTGAAATAAAATTTTAATTCATATTCACCACATTCATTTATGACTTTATAGAATCGAAATTATAATGAAAGCTTGTCGCGATGCCTAGAAGAAATCTCTACATATAAATTGATAGATGTAGCCGTTACTACGTGGTAGGGGATCATAATGAAAAGAGAAATGAAAA
>WOGP01008713.1:0-11077 GCA_015342065.1 Leptinotarsa undecemlineata
GATATTGAATTTTCCACGTAGATGTAATCTAACTAATTGTTTGACCAAATCACATTGTATAGCTTTGTCTACGAGAATTATGTTCTTCTGATAATAAAGCATATGCTGATTGATTGATTGATTGATCAAAGTAATGAATTTTCGTGTCACGTATGTGACATGACGTATGTTACCTATTTTTGGCATAACGCAATCGAGAAATATGGAGAATCAAGAGCTGTTGCGCTTGATATTTCTAAGGCCTTTGAGCGTGTGTGGGATGAGGGTTTGCTGGCCAAATTTTATTGCAACGGCTCGTTGTATCTTTTTTGTGTATGGCTCTCCAACTTTCTGAAAGAAAGTTCCTTGCAAGTGGTCGTCGATGGATATCTCTCGAATACTTTCACCATCATCGCTGGTGTTCCCCTCCCCCAGTGGTTGCATATCTTAATGAGAATCTAGAAGTGATTTTGACTTGGAGTTAAAGTAACTAGGTTCAATTCGATTCCACAAAAACCAAGACATAGCGACAACTATGTCACTGGAATTGCAGAGGCTGTTGCTCAAGAGCTTGAAACCAGAAAACTATACACACCTCAGCAACTTTCTATAGATACTTCCACGGGAATGGTTCGAGTGACTTGGCTACTTGATTCCACCAGGAGCAGTACATATCAGATATACTCGACGGACAGTTGCTGCTTATCGTTTTGAGGTTCAACTCAGAACACCTTGAACTACACTGTTTGAGAACCCTTCCATCTGGAGAACTGCGTTTATATGGAATAAACTTCCGAATGGATTAAATCTCCAGCAATTCAAACCCAATGTAAATCGCTACTTTTGCACAGGCACCGTTCTGTGATCGCGTTGAAGATTTTCCAGTAAGGCTTTTGTTTTGTCCCTAAAAAATGGTTTCACGAAAACAATCATTTTCAACTCGAATGAAAGGAGAGATCAACCCTTGACGAAAGATAATCTGAAATTGTTGCAAAAATTGAGATACAAGGCTTCGATTAGATGAAAAGAACTGCGGCTTTTTTGGGGACATTACAAAACAGAGTTTCATGTTGTTAGCAGATAAAAGGCATATTCAATTTAGATGAATCTTTTTGAAGAATATAACAATTTTCAACTCAGCCAACGACGATGCACTGAATTTTTATAATGAAAGTAAGATCAATGACTCGGATCAGGTCAGCTCAGAAAAAATCACTGAATACAAAGTACTGCGAGTAAAGAAAACACAAAACAAAAAACACAAAACAAAAGCCTCCGCTTATGATAATTGAAGCAACCAAATCATTATACTTTGTTGTCCATTCATCATACCCTCTTTGACTGATATTTTCAAAGCCTGTATATGCGAAAATATATGATGGAATTGACCGATACTTGTATATGAAAATCTATAAATGTATTGGGAGATTTTCACAATGTATTGGGAGATTTTAGTTTTGTAACAATAAAATTGTTACAAAACTAAGAGGCAAGGCTCCGATTAGACATAAAAGTGCAAACATCAGCCGCATTGGGAATATTACATACAATCCTCAAAGATTTCAAAACGTGGGTTATCAAATGAGAAAAAATGGTATGTTTATATTTCAAATCGACTAGCTGTTTCCTGAAAAAAAAAAAATTAAAGGCAATGAAAAAATTCAAAATATCGCATTAACATAATGTTGAACTACCGTCATCATTGAAATATTCTGATAATATTTTGATTAACAAAATAACAGATTTTTCAAACAGAATTATAATGATTTTCCTTTCAACGAACGAAGAGACATTAGAAATGTTTAATTTTTGTCTCTCAGAAGATTGTTTCTTGCAAAATCGTGGATATTTAATTCACGATTTTTCTTTGTCTATGAATTACTATACAAAACAAAAACAAAAACGGGTACTAACTCATCAATGATGAACACTGGTGAATACAATATTTTATTTTTATTCAAATTTATTAACGCAAGTATAATATTCATCAATCATTCATGGGAGTTATGGTATTCACTCTATTATGGCTCGGTTAACTACTACTTCTTCTTTTGGGCTGATATTCATTCAAATTGGATTTTTATTGGTACTTCATTTGTAGTATTCTGTATATGAGGATGTTTAAGAAAATAACTACTCCTCACCTGATACAACCATATCCATGTATTTCATTTTCACAAGAACTTCATAGGTAAGCTTTCCTTTGCAATCGGCTGTGGTTTTTTTGATCTCATTTCTGAGTCTAGTTTGAACATCGGCGTTAACAGCCAACTCATAAGACATAAAGCACATAAGTGTAGAAACGGAATCAAATCCGGCAAAAAAGAAAATCAAAACTTGGGCAGTAATATCCGCATTAGTTATTTTTCCACTAGCAACCCCCTCACCTAGAAAACACAAATTTTAGATTCGTTTTATAGGTCATTAATTTTGTAATTGAATAGAACTGGCAGCTAATTGATGAAAATCCATATCAAAACTAATTAATACAGTTTATTATATGACTTTCACTATACTCGTACAATATCATACTGTAATTATTAATTAGTTTTTTCTGCATTAGTTTTGCATTAGTTTAAAATCGGAGATACTTGTGAGTTCTCAAAAACGGTTCCAATTTTCATTATTATTTTGATTTTATTTGTTCCTCAAGTGGAAATAGAATCATTCATATTGTTATAAGGAATGCAGCTACATTTGAGTTTAGTAACCAAAACCATGTTGTCCATGTATCTTTAAAGTCGAAACTTATACAAACCAAGGATATATATACGACCTTTGTAGTGAAAGTAGAGTTAAGATGTTACATTATACACCTCGATCATCTGAAATACTCATCATCACAACTCATCCTACAATTTGAACAAAAACTATCCAGAAAATAAGAGTTTACTATCAACCTCTAGATTAATTGATGTGAATTAGAAATTGAGCCGTTTCTATACCTCCATGAAGTTCCCCATTACAATTTCCAATATGATATTATACCATTGATATAACATTTTTCGTCCATGCAAAAATAAAAGTATGAAATACTGCAATCAGCTATGGAATACCAATCAGTTATTCTGACGGTATTTATAGAATACCAGTTGTTGCCAGTAGAATTCGATTTGTCACATTAAGTTTCGTCATAGTTACGATATTTTTTTCAACTTGAAACTTCAGGTTTCCAACTCCAGCAACAACAGACGAAATTCAATACAATCCCTTTGTTGGTAATTATTTACGCTATACAAAGGACCCACCTGCATAATTCTAGATTCTACGTTCAGTAACTTCGCTTGTACGTTAATATAGGAACAATTTTTTTTCGGCGAGTGGAAAAATCTTCAAAAGACACCTGGTCGCCCTGTGACCAGATATTGTCGGATTTTTACCGTTTACCGACTATAAAACCACTCATGAGTCAAAGCAGGCTACTCTGGGACCGCCCTCGGGCATTACTTCGGAATAGCAGACTGTAGTGATGGTTCAGGGCTCTTCCTTTTGCTTCAGTACTTCTTTATTATTCAACTAGTTCTTGTCTCTTCTTTGTCAGGATGGTCTTGGAGAGTTTACTAACGGCTTCCCAGTTACAGATATTCGGACTGTCGGAAGACAGTGTGTGTCGCCTCTGTTTGGAAAATGATAAAATAGCAAAGCACACACTTTGTGCCTGCACCGCTGGGGACCGAATCAGGTTTTCAGAGTTCGGCAGAACTGTACTCTTACTATCTGCCCTGAAAACCACTCACCATACAATCTAATCGGCTTCGTTAAGAAGATGGGTTTGTTTGGTAGAGTGTGAATAGGTGTGAGCCGCAATAAATCCTTGTGTGTTGCGGTGGAGGATCGAATAGACCCACTTATTTTGGACCTAGCCTAACCTATATAATTAATATAGATAAGCAAGGTTTAAGTTCACTTATACTAGGGTTTCTTCTTCAGGGATGTTTGAGTCCCACAATGAATTCATGGTTCAATTTAGCACCACTGATGACACCTATGGCAGGTCGAAACTACTTCTGATATCATGTAATTTGCGGAGATACTGATCAGGGATTATTCTTCTCTACTATAAAATTTAGGTGACCGTATGAAAAGCTATTTTCGTCCACCGACCTGCTTTGCACGCATAATATACAATAGAATATATAGCATTGACAGTAAGATACTATTCCAATAAATGATGAATTGGCGGGGTTCAGCTTGACCTGGTTTTCAACTCTACCATGAGAAAGGAGGGTTTACAAGTATAGATAATCGTAATAAAGAAATATATAAAGGCAATCGAACAGATGTGTGTGGTTATCAAGATTGTCAGTCCGAATTTCTTTTAAATTTGATTTTCAATCTTTTCTTGAAATTCTCTAGACTGAACGATTTATATTCATGCGGCAATTGGTTATAGAGCCTGACGGCATTGGAAGAAAAACTGCGAGTGTAAATGGAACTGCGATGCTTTGGGATTACTAAGATATTTTTATGTCGTGTCCGAGAGTTGGGTATGCTTGATAACACCTTCAATATCTCACAAAGATAGAAGGGTTTTGTGGGTAACTGTGAGGAGGTGTAGCCTTCTCAGATTCTGCATTGAAAGTCAACCTGATTCTTTCATTTTGTGGCTAATGTGGTCAAATTTGCGACATCCGTATTAGAGCCTTATGCAAGCATTTTGTATTCTCTGCAGACGAACGGAATCGCATAGGCGTAAGGAAGGACCATATACATTGTCATAATATGTCAACTTCATCTTTGTGGAAAGAAGGTCACGATTTGGGTACAATTGTCTGAGAGTATTATATGATACCTTACATAAGTTGCTGACATGTCCCGAAAATTTCAGATCATTGCCTAGATACAAACCTAGATTCCGGCACTCCTTGACCTGAGGTAGGTAGTAAGCATTTCCACCAAGGTTGGCAGAATGCTAATCGGACGTAAGTCTGAATATTCTGTTAGCGAAGGCCATTTGGGAAGAGGGAGAACCAAGGAATGTTTCCATAATGAGGGAAACGTGCCGCTAGAGATGTATGTATTCATTATGGAAGTTATATGTTCGATAATTTCCTCTCCTACCAACTTGAGCATGTGAAGTGAGATATCGTCAGTACCCACAGCATCACTTTTAATTTTTTGTAGGTATTTCAAAACGGTTGTATAATCTACGGTATGGAAGTTGAAATATTTTTGCTGATCACGTGCTATATATTTGTCAAAAAGAGAACCATTGTTCAGGATTTTTCCTCGGGAGTGGTATGTTATTGTAATGATTATTTATGTTATCAGAATTCTTCAATTCGGGAGGTATTTTATTAGACTTTTTGTTACATATGATTTTTAAAGATTTCAACGAATTCACATCGATTTCGAATTCTTTCGACGATGTATGAATTCTTAATAAGCTTGTTTTCTCTACGTATGGCACCCGTTATATAGTTTCGTAGTTCTATGTAATAATTCCAGTTACCTGGGGATTATGTTTTCTTGTACTCTCTCAAAGCTCGGTCTCGATTTGTCTCAACACCTTTGTTAGATAATTTATTTAAACAGTCGCTTCAAAAACGTCCAGCTTTATCAGATTTTTAGGACAGTGTGATTCATAATAGACATAATATAAGGTGTGAACGATAAATTTTCTGTTTTACATGAAAGGGCCCCTTGGTAACTTGACAAGTAAGTATACATTCTTAATTACATGTTATAATATTTATTGTGAAAATATTAGTTTTGCAAAATGACGCATGTCTGGTATCGTGAACTATTGAATTGATAATTACAAGGTGTTATAAGAATTCGGAAATTAATGAGATTCTATTGTTCACAAATATAAAAGATTTTACTACCTCCGTTTTTCATGAAAACATTCCTATTGTTCAAAATAGGAAAGAACCACTAAACAAAAAAACCTGAATCTCAAACTGAGGGTATTAAAATGTCGAAAGTCATCAATTCTAGACAGTTGGTTGTGAACTCTTCAAAGCACACAAGCACCTAGATTCGTTAGCAGACAGAATGACGTGTTTCGTTTTAGCAATTTTTTGCCTGGTCGTTGTTTTTGTAATGCCTTTTGGAAACACTGGAAAGGTTGACAAACAACAGACAGTTCAAATTCGGCCAAAGGAAAAGTAAGTTTTAATTTTTTTGATGGTAATGAACTGAATTGAAAATAATTTGAGCGCATGGTTTGTGATAAAACCGCCGAGAAAATATATTTCATCTTCTGACGAAATAACAGACACGAGTTCTGTTCAGTTTGTAATTTTCGACAACATTTTATGTAATATATTTCGAAATACCAAAAAATGTGAATGATATTCCACAACGAAAATTTGGAATGCAAACTGAATGAAGAAAAGTTTTTATTGTATAATTCAGTGTTCATATAAAAGTATGTTTACCTATATGAAAGTAGTTTTTTCTTTCAGTTTGTGTCTGAAAATTACTTCTTCATGAAGAATTCATTTTGAATTCAATGGCGTTATTCTCTTTCCCACTTTTTTGTGTAAAGATAGTTGATTTCGGAAATTGAGACCAGATAATCCCAATGTTCTTTTGGAACAGTTATATTATTTTCATATCATTTTTTTTCACAATAAATGTTCGAACCCAGGTACTAAGACCTGGTCAAAACAGTGGTGGACAAATCTTCCGGTACAAGCGATCTGGCATGCCACCACTAACTAACAATCAAGGTTCAGGCTCAAATTTCGCCATTGGTGAAAAACCCATCATTATAGGTGACAACTACGGAATCGGTCACACCGGAAAACACGGCAAGCATGAGCATCACGACAGGCGACATTAGGAAGTTCGAGACTGGTAGATTTTAGGGGCCTAAGCACTCTTTAAAGAACATTATCAAGATTCCCTTATCCTCTTTTTTTTTGTATCAAGATGGGGTAGTAGAAAGCCAAAAACTTTCTTTCCCAAAAATTAATCACTCCTAAAAAATATAACCCCTTCAATACAAATTATTTTTTCTTTTCGTACAGACGTACTGGATATAGCCGAATTATGAGCAATCTCCTTTAGAGATACTCAATTTTTTTATTTTGCATAAATCCTAAATCAAATTAATGTCGCTTTATCATTATTGTGAATCTTCTTTGAATTCACCTAAAACGTCGATATCATTATCGCCACCACATTCAGTAACCGTACATTTTCTTTCAGAAGGTTTTTCAAAAGATCCATAATTCCGTAAAGTATTTTCGATTCGTTGAAAATATCTATGATTAGGTTGCCGTCGTTTAGGATACAATTCCTGATACTTTGCCAGAGATTTGGTAGCATTCATCAAACATCTCGAATATACAAAAACATATCCACTTTTTCGTCATTGTAAAAATTCATATATCTCCCTTTAAATCGCTCAACTATTCGAATAACTTTTATATTGTATGTGACAATTAACTTGACATTCACATTCATGTATTTCATGGCTTACTTCAAAAAAGAAGTTGTCGCTTATCATGTTTTTCGTGAAAATCATCTATGACATTTTCAATACAGTATTTTTGTAATTCTTGTTGATATCCTCATTTTCTGAATTGAATTTTTGGGGTAGATGCAAACTTTCAGAAGCCATTTGGAAATTATGAATGGCTTGGTATTGATACAAAGATTTTTGGTCTCTTTTTTTCAAGACGATTCTGACAGAAATTCAGTTGGATTTCAGTGAATACAAATATTTATGATATCAATGAACGACATTATCGATAGGAGAACTCTGGATTTCAGTAACATTCGGAAATTTGAGCTCTTAATAAAATATGATAGTGATGATGTTGTTTCGGGAAGAAACGTCGAGAAATATAGATGTTGTGATATATCAATGAATTCGTAATTATTATAGAATTTAGAAAATCTGAATACACTTATTTGAATGAATGAATCGAAGAGTTTTGTGTTAAAGTGTATAATATTGTGTAGTAATATATAATAATGTATAAAACAATATACAGATCTGTATTTAAAAAACATATATTGAAGATAGAATTCAATAAATGAAACGTTGCATTGGAAAATGAGTTCACCAACATGAAATAAAGCAAAAAGTTTTGTTATCTTTTTTGATATTATTGAAAATGGAGGCGGTAGAGCAAAAAATAAAATGTGTCATTTTCAGTTTTTTGAATATATCTCACAAACCGTTGATGATTTTATGAATCTGAAAATAGCATTGTGTTGCATTTCTTTTATTCCATTTAACCGTCCTTGTACGACCTACCGTTTCCGAGATAGCAATAGTGGTATCAGCTAAAAAAAAAACGGCCTGTATATTGTTGAAATTGAAAAATGTATTTCAGTCCTAATGTATTCCACAATCTCAATGTGATTTTTGTGAATAGTTCCATAATCAACGATACACACTCAAAAATGGTTAAAATCATTTACGAAGCCAAATTTTGGAGTACACTGACGAAATTATTACCAGTATTAATCGTTATTATAATACATTTATCTATCGCTTCCGGTACTGAATCGGAGATATCGTGCGACCGACAGAAAAATGACGAAAAAGAAGAAAACGTACCAACATCGAACCACTCCAATTTATATAACCATTTGACTGGAACTGAAGTTGATAATATCACTGAATTTGTTACAATTGGATTCCTGGGGGCATACAGACAAGCTCAAGTAGTCTTAGGAGCTCTGCCTCTAGCAGTGGATGCTGTCAACTTAGATAAAGGTGAGCAATATAATTCAATTTCATGTTAAAATGTCAAAAAAACTCATTCATCGATATTACTGGTTCACTTCACTAATTTAAATAATGCCGATTGACGGGAGATTTCCACTATAAAACGTGATTCAGTATACAATAGCTTCCTCATCAGTCCTACCTGAGACCTTTTCATAGTGGAAATTTCACAGTGAAATGTATATGTAATCTTTGATATGGATTTTCGTCAATTTTCGGCCACTTCTATTTGATATTACAAATATCAAAGTTTTTATATGTTTGCACGTTTTGTAATCAATCAGTCAGAAACAAATAAATGAATTTTGATGAATTCTGTAACATGCATGATATATTTCATAAAATGATTTTTTACTGCAGATACTTCTTTGAATTGAAAGGTGCTGACTATCTATCTATCTTTATACCAAAGAATCTTTCAGAGAAAAAAAGGAAGCAATCGATTTCAGTCAGGTAAATCGTAAATCTCTTCTAAGATGCATAATAAGATTATGCAAAGAAGTAACTTTCAGACACGAACTGGAAGAAGAAGTCATCCCTAAATGGCTACTTTCATATAAACATTGAATTACTCGAAACATACTTTCGAAACATAAATATGAACACTGATTTTTTCTCCATTCAGTTTGTATTTCAACATCCGTTGGAATTGAATCAGATATCATTCACAGAATTGCTACACAATTCAGTAAATGAAAAAGGTAAAATTTCACTCACATGAAACACTATCATTCCTGTCATTACCTGGTGATAGTTACTACTGTGAATGAAAAATTAATTTCAGCTTGCTGTATTTCGAACGAAAGAAACTTTCAAATTTGGATGGAAACCATCAAAATATAATTAGGGTATAGCAAGGAGCTCTATTACGAGACAGGATTGTGGAAGAAAATTCCATTTCCAGCATATATTTACGTCTCATACGAGAGCGAAGACGTCCGGTGTGGAAAAAGTGATCGTATACTGAAGCCAATGATATATTCCGCCTATGACTTGGCCTTGAGTTGCCTATGACGACACATGATCATGACTTACGGTATTACCATGAGAACCCCCTTTCAATCCTCCGCCTATGATTTGACCTCGAAAGCTGCAACGATTCGATCACCGGTGACGGTCGCATCAAAGTGTTCAGCCTGAATTAGGACTCTGCAGTACGAGGACGTACTTGCACATAAAGTTGTGTAACGTACTTAACATAGTGTCAGGATATTTCACACTATTCTTTCATTGTAAAAGAGTATCAATAGTAGTTATTCAGCACTTGTATATATGAATGTTATGTGCTCAAGTTCGATAGTACATGAATACCTCCGTAGCCAAGGTCAAGCAGCTACGGCAATATTTTTAATAGCTTATTCCGCGTATGCAGTCCTTTTCAAGGTCATCTTCAGACACGAATTTCAAAGTTATTTAATAATAACACTTGTTTCTGGAAGCTTTTCGAATTCTATTTTGAATGATGATGAATCAATGCACCAGGTGGTTCCTGAAGGCCCTTTCATTTTAATTCAACATATCTTTAGGTTTCATACGGAAACGAAGATTTCCGTTGTGAAAAAATCTCCAATGCTACATTCCGCCTATAACTCTCTTCTAGCGCAACCATAAATAATATTGAGAATCTGTTGAAGGTGCCTTTGAAAGATATAAGAATTCTACAAATGGAAATTAAGTAATATGAAGCCAAAATCAATATGATCAACAATTTCAACAATACGACCTTAAAAATGAGATAGTGAAACCGTCTTTTCATGGAACCGTTAAATATCATCGAAACTAGTGTGTCATTACGAAAAATTAATTTGCTGCAATCTACACTAAATTTGTCAAAGAGTATTCTGTGTTTTTCTTGTCTATATGTATAGAGTAATCACCTAATTAGGTTTAACAAAAATGAAGTATTTATAATTTGTAATATTTTGTGGAACATTTCCACATCTGATTATAAGAGTCAATTGATTAAGATTCTATCTCAATTCTTTTATAGATATTTCGATATTCCGATAACAAACCTTATTCAAGTCAAAATCTCTCACAGTTACTGAACAGCCATATCTACCCTCCCAATTCTCTCCACAAATCTCTTTGAATTCATCAAATGTGAAATCTGGGACTTCATGTTCGAAATAGGTGTGATGGAGATTGAATTCGTTTTGTATGAATGAAAAAATCATATCACAATTATCCCGGAACAATTGTTTCGATATTCGACTGTACCTAAATGTATGACATTTGTATATTCAAGCCTTCACACATAAGTGTGAAGGTATGACATTTGTCAACCCAAAAAATTCATTGATGTTTAACTTCTTTTCATCGGTTTATATGTTCAATTCATTGTTTTTTACTCATTTTTACTGCCCTGAAAAGCTTCCCACTAGAAGCGAAAGCTTGGCAAAGTAA
>WOGP01008714.1:638-11077 GCA_015342065.1 Leptinotarsa undecemlineata
TTCATAAGAACTTCGTTTGAATCATCGTTATTTGCATTCATTTTGGAAGATGATTCTAAACACCGTCAATAACTCTTTGTAAATTACGTATAAAAGTAACCGAACTGCTATAAGCTTGATAATTCCACTGCTACCTAAATCCAAATTCTAAAAAAAAATAATGTTTCTAGAAGAAGCGATTTTATTGAGAAAACTTGACGATTTAGGTATAGGGACATGATATATCATCTTGAAGCATTTTTCACCGTTTATCAATATACTTAGTAGTATACAGGGAGTTCTATTTGAAAAAATGAACTTTTGACTACTTTTATGCACAATGGAAATAATAGTAATTTTAGCACGCCCTGTATGATATGGAGTGGATTTCTTGGTGTTATTTGAATATTTCAAGTTTGTCCAAACTACCATCAAAATATCAACTTTTCATGAATTGAGAGTACTGATATAATTAATTTCAATTAAGGCTATGTTTTGGACCATATTTACCACAATTTATTTTTTATCTCGAAAACAGATAGAGATAGGTATACGACATTATTAACAAAAAAGTATTAGAATTCCAGAGCGATTGCAAATATGTATTAATATACGGGGTGTTCCAAAAAAAAAAGTTGTTATGACTTTTTGATGGAAGTGGCAACGCCGCAATGCTGAAAATATTTTATATCGATAGAACAGTTAAGGAAATGTGAGAGGTGAAATTTTCAGAAAAATCATGCTTTGGGTTGTCCAGAAACGTCTAACCTACCATCGACCGTGAGTCACGCTGTATAGATATGGTTGATAATAACATCTCAACTAATCCCAGATATTTTTGGAACTATATCAATTCTTTGAAAAAAGATCATGGAATTCCTAACACTATGACATACAATGATAAAGTAGCCAGCTGTGGCGCAGATATAGTGAATTTGTTTGCTGAACATTCTGGGAGTGTATATAGCAATATTTAGGTTGCTGATTTTGAAATTTTCAATCCAGCTAATACCTATCGATTCCCCCAGTATTCAATGGAATAATGAAATTGAAAGACAATCTGAGTTCTGAACCATATGGGATTCCTTCTTATGTATTGAATAGGTGTGTTTATTCTCTGAGTAAACCTTTAGAAATGTTATTCAATTTGTCACTAGAAAATCAAATATTTCCTACTACCTGGCGAAAAAGTTTTGTCACGCCAGTTTTCAAAAACGGTTCTGAGGAAGAAATTGGGAACTACATACAGTCCAATAAGGAAACTTTCTGCTATACCAAAATTATTTCAACAACTCTTAGTGACTCCTATTTCTTTTTATTGTAAAATCTTAATTGAACAACACGGTTTTGTAGGTGGTAAATCAACAGTAACTAACTCACTACTATATGAAAACGATATTGTTGGCGCACTAGAACAACATAGTCAAATTGACTCGGTTTGTTCCGGTTTCAGTAAAGCTGTTGATAGTGAACCATAACTTATTAATCAGCAAGTTGTCTGCCGCTGGCTTTCCATAATGGTTAACAAACAAACTGGCTAAATACATATCTTTACAATAGACATCACTTAGTTGAAATTAGGAATTATGTCTCCAATTCTGCCCTTGGCATATCAGGAATTCCACAGAGATCACACTTAGGTCCCCTGTTGTTTAATATCTTTATCAATGATGTAGGTACCATTCTCAGAAATTATAAATTTCTCCTTTTTGCTGACGATTAAAAGTTATATACAAACATCTCAAAACCAACTGATTGTACTGTTTCACCGATTTCACAAGTTTGAAAAACCCGGGAGCAGGTGCAAACATGTCAACAGCAAGCCGAATATATAAACTAATCTGTCGTCCACTTATTGAATACTCGCACCTCCTGTTTCTCAATATCAAACAAAGGGCATTGAAAACAATTGAAGTATCTGAAACAACGGCAAAAAGGAAAATAATACAATTAAGGCATCCCAATAACCCCAAAGACAAGCCTCCAAACCCTCTACTGTACCAACTTACTGGTATTATCCCTATCGAGGAAAGACTATAGCCACCTACTCAGAAGTTTGCTAGAAAAGACGACAATGTAGAAATCATTTGAAAGTATGCTGTGACAAGAAACCCCCATGCAAGAGTAAGACATCGACACTCTATAGAAACACTGTTAGAATAATTAACTCAACTTTTTCAATGAAATTGTTTTGTGCCTTCATTTTTATATCCATATATATATTTTTTGATATTGTAAAATAAGCTATGTTATTTCAAACGTCTTGTATCTTTATTAGGTTGGAAACTTTGCAAACCGCCCTCGTACATCTTAATTTTCGTTTATGGTTGTTTTTGAGGCAAATGATTCCCATGTAGGTTTTAGTAAATCATTTATCAAAGAAATCTCTCCCCACGCCGCATATGCGTGCCATGTCTCAACCATAAACTCACACACAATAAATAGATGAAGAAAATCATACCTGCATGTGAACAGAAGGATAGGTTTCTTCAGCAACATTCCAAACCTGTACTTTACCATCAGTACCTCCAGAAACCAACCATTTCCCATCTACAGACAAGTCGAGATTTATTTTCTGGTTTGTATTCACTTCTCTCGTTACACAAAACATTGGACGTCCAGGCACCTAAAAAAGGAAATTGGTGAGAAACATTGCCGATAAAGTGTTAAAATGATTTCCTTGGATCATGTAACAATGATGAGTTTTTTGTGCCTTACTCGTAGATCCCA
Organism: Leptinotarsa undecemlineata; assembly: GCA_015342065.1. NCBI lineage: Eukaryota > Metazoa > Arthropoda > Insecta > Coleoptera > Chrysomelidae > Leptinotarsa > Leptinotarsa undecemlineata. The sequence continues at coordinate 3,348 of WOGP01008714.1, forward strand.
GCAAATGACCTCTTTGTCCTTTCTAGCACCACTGTAGAGCCTGAATCCATCTAGAGAGAAAGCCATAGTTGTTATCCCACCCTTGTGACCGTTGAGTTTGCACAGATGCCTGAATGTACCATCGCTTTGGGATACTAGTTCAATTGTGTTTTTCCAAGTACCTAAAATAGAGGCTATGTTGAGCTTTCAGCTAACCGTTATCCGAGCCAAGTCTCAGTTCCTATTTGAAAATTGTGCACTTAATTATTGACTGGAACCGTTTCACACACAAATTTACCTATGGCTACCACCCCTGGCTGAGCCTGACTAGTCACAAGACAGGATACTTGATGGGCAGACGGATATTCTACGTAGTCCCTTCCTGGTCGACCAGTACTGAAAATTTTAACGTTCTTCTTGTAACCACAAAATATACTTTGACCATCTGCAGAAAATGTTACACTAATTGCTGGTTCAACTTCGTCTTGACTGTTGTAGCCTCTATATGTACATCGTAAGTCTCCCGAGAAGGCGTCCCAAAGGTGAATTGGCCCTCCATGGCCACTGGACAACCAACTGAAAAATAATTAATAAGACGAGTCACTACAAGAGTGATGAATATATCTACTGAAAAATGGAGAGATTCTTTTATTCACCTTTATTTCAGGCATAAAGTAAATAAAGTATATGATATCACAATGTTTTAGATGTTTTGCTGGAATCATAGATCAAGTAACATGAAGATAAAGTTAGCCTCGATTATTCCTCAGAAACATAAAATATTAAAATAATGAACATTTGTCCTTCAAGTTAATGACTACGCCAGCATACGATTGTTGTTGCATTACTTATTTAATGAATCAGCCTTATGTAATTGTTCCTTCAGAGTTATTGTTGATTCAAACTCACCAACAAGTAGCTGGATTACCGCTATTCATTCCAGGGTACCAACAATAATCATAAATGAGGCCTCCTTCAGGAACACTAACTGCAGGTACTAAAGGCACTATCGGTCTACTCGTTTGAACACTTAGGCCAATAAACAAATCAGAAGGAAGCTCCATTACATGCATACCTGCTCCTCGTACAACCGTGAGCAGGCATGTGCCGTCTGGAGACCATTTGCATCCGCGGAGGTAATGTTGATCGTTATAATTTGGCCATTGGGCTCTTCCTAATTCTAGAGCAGACTTCTCAAAATTCATTTCAGCAAATTGGAATGGTGAAGTGTATGGCACATAACTCGACTCTACAACCGCTTCGCTCATGTTGAAAACCTGAAAATAAATTCTCAGAGGAGCAATAGGATATTGAATAAACGTTTTGGTCCTCTTTTCAAACGATGCGACTATTTCCCAGCAACCATTCTTTCAAATTTTTTATATTAAACTCGAATCTCGCATCGGAAATACATAAATGCCTGTTTGTACGTCTTCTGTCATCAGTGTTGCCAATGATGAATTACCTACAAATTTGGCTGATATTACCCGATTTTTGCAAGGATCCAACATTTTCAAAAATTCGACGCTTTCTGATGAAATTAATATTCTAGTAATAGAAAGAAATATTTTTCTTTGAAAGTCAATCTTCTCGTCGATTGATATTCTAAAAAAACTCCAGAACTCATGCACAATTAGTGTATTTCGATCCTTCAAACTATGTAGTGGCACAGCATAGGTAACACCTATGCTGTGGTAGTGGTGAGAAAGAATAAAAATACACCGAATATGCACAAGTCCTCTCCTGCCAAAATAATTTGATATAAAATATGCAAGTAGCACTATTAGGGATTATCAGATTTGATATGGATGAAGTTGTGACCATGTTTTCTATTTAATTGCTGACAATCAAGATCTACGTCATAACTCCCAATGCCATCGTACAAAATAATGCCAGAATATTTACCCGATCATGAGTTCGATTATCCAAAATAAATTTTGTTGGAAAATTATCAGGAAGAACCTCTAATTACCAACGATTTTGGTCTAATTACCGGGGGAATGGCAACACTGTTCGCCACTGTCAACCGTCACTATTCAGGGTTATGCCACAGAATAAATATTCTGTGGTTGCACAAAAAGTTTTTTACGTTTCATTGTTCATTTTTAATAACCCGATGGTTAAGAATATGTTTCAAAAGCTTACCTTACAACTTCTCATAAAACCAATATATTTCTTAGTCAAAAATAGAATATTTATGAATCTGAAGATATTAAGGGTTGAAATAATTGATGTTGGCTCCATAAATCTCAAACATTGAAATATATTTCCTATTTTTTTTCTTCAAACTATTTTATTAATCCACAAAAGACCATATTCCACTTGGAAAAGAGAAAACATTTTATGTTATAGTGTTAGCTGTATTTGCTATTGAATGTAATGTCAAGTTTTATGCATATGTATTCATTCTAAAGTTCAATGAAGTAATGAATATTACTCGAGTTTTTTCCCAACATTACACCGTTATTTTAACCTCTCTACACGTGTTTCGATCACCAAGTGATCATCTTCACGAAGAAGACCTTCCTCTTAAAATAACGGTTTGGTGTTCGGAAAAACTCCAGTAATATTCATAACTACACCAAAGGTTCCAAACAGTGCAACACCAGTTCAATCAAGTACTAAAATAGTTCAATGGCCTATTTATTCAGTTCATGTGCTGGTGTGGAAAAAATATTTTCAAGTGAAGTACTTGTTGGAATTGAAATATGTATTAAAAATGAGACATATGCGTGATCTCTGTTCTCGATTCTTCACTCTATTTACGCTTGCAATTTTGTATTTCGATAAAAAAAAAATGTTATTAATGCCCAGGAATAAGTAATTTTATGATCATGTGACACCTGTCGGAAACATTAGAACTAGAATAGTGGTGAACATTCAAAATCCTTCATTAGTTTATTTCATCTCCTACCGAAGTTTCTGTAAATGTATTGATTTACAACATGCAGTGTACTTATTTACGTGCTGCCGTTTTCCAATGGATAGAGAAGACATGTTTTCTTTCTAATAGTTAATAGGGGCGGCCTCAGAAATCTGTTAGTGAACTCGCGTCATTTTTATTGATAAAAAATTGAAGAAAATAATTCTACAATTTGAAGTATGCTTAAGAAAATTATTGTTTTGTATCTAGTTAACGTTTTTCAACAATCTTCTAAGGAAGTGATTCAAATCCAGATATTTCCAAAGATTCATTTGAACTGGATTTAAATTTTATATAACTTTCTACAGTACATTTACATAATTACATTTGGTGCTTGTCTTTCATTCTTAATTTCCGATTTATGTCTTTTAATTATCAATCTTTCCCTTGCAGATTTCTCCAGTCTACGTCTAATTCTTTCTTCTGTTTCTGGAGAAGGTTCTGATTTTTCTACCAAAGAATTTCTCACAGCAGTTCGAATCTTCTCCAAACAATCAGCTAAATTCAACTGCTGGTGTCTTGTCAAATCAGATCTGAATATCAAATAACCTTCTTTTGTCAGCTTCTGTCCCAGCTGAAATTGAAGATGAAGCAACCATTAGGACATTAAAGTCAATAGAAGAAACACATTATTGAAATTGGTAGGATATACTGAAAGAAATATATGATTATACCCTTTCCGCCAGTTTCTGCTTTGCCTCTTCATTAAGCCATGCCGCAGACTGTAGATGAAACCGAACATCTACTTTTGTATTAACTTTATTAACATTTTGGCCACCAGGACCTGTACTTCTGCTATATGTTATTTCAAGTTGCTCAACTGGAATGTAGCCGTTGAACGATTCACTTTTTGGTGGCTGAAATAAACGTAAGTCATTTTAGAATTGATGTGTGAAGCTGTTGGAATCTTACCTGTGGCGTTGTTAGTTTCAAACTGCTATTTGGGTAGAGCTTTTCTAAGTTTATTGAACTTTTATAAACAGATGAGTTTTTGTGCAACACATCACTCAAAAGTGATTTATGGCTGTGAATTGTTTTCAAGATTCCTTCACAATTTTTGTATAAAATATTCATTATAGACTCTACAGTCACCGCAAGAATTATTTAGAATGTTATATACAAACTTAGATGGAGATGGAGTATGATTAAATTGAGGTTATTTCCATTTTGATATTTGACACAAGAAGTATGCTAAATGCCATATAAAATACATTGTTGCCACTTGTTATTTTCCAGATTCAGAATAAACAATTTTCATAAAGCTTCTGAAATATGTTCGTTTCAGTTATCACATAAATTAATAATTGAAAAATCGGTGGTTATTTTAAATTAAACGAATATTTCCATTGAATATAAATGATACAAGTTTTGGCCATTCCACAGAATTCAGGAAATTATCATATTCATAGTTCCATGTTTTTGAAACTGAACCAGCCGGACTTGGTTTTCTAACTAAAAGAAATGTTTGTCTAGAGATTTTTTTCGATTAACTATTGTGCAATATTGATAGAATATTAAAAATAACAGTAATTCAGAAATCACCATTCTGTATAAAGGTTTTGATCCCATCGCCAATCAGGACCAGGCAAAAACGGCCTTCGTCGACTCCATCTAATCCCGATCACTCCGTTTTTATGCCATTGGAATCAATCGACTTGTGTTGCGCTGGCTAAAGTGCATTGATTGAAATGACACTCATATCGATTGAATTGAAGTAATATTCACAATGATATTACAGTTCAAAGTAGACTCACAAAAACGGATAAAACTTTTGACACCATTTTTGGAGTGAGTGCTTCATTTGTGAGCTTGTTATTTTCTTTCTGAAAGGTGCAAATATATACAGATGTAGCAGATTTAAAACTACTCCCAAGCAATGATACCTATTTCTTTCGGAACTAGTTTTAATATTCTTTTACATATATGCAATTTTTCGAGAAAATATACCTAATTAATTTATACACATATCAACAGTGGTTTCTGTTTCAACAAAATTAAATAAGTGAATTTTGAATCTTTTTGAAACGACTGAAAGATCCAAATTGGTGAATTCTGTAAAATCTTATGTCACATACTATATATGGAAATGTAAAAATTATTTGTAGTTCTTTAGGTTAGTTTGTGCCTTCTTCTTATATCACTCTCCTAACTGATACTTTAAAGACAATTTTATTCTCAATTATTGACTTGAGAGTATATTTTTTTCCAATAGTCACAAGAAAATCAACAAAAAAATATATTCAATTTGGAAATCTCAACACAAATAGAATAAAAAAGTATGTGTATTTTAAAAAACATTTATTCGCCAAAGTAAAAACATTTGTAATTTGTTCAACAATAAATAGTTATCACATTTATTAATAATTTTGTGCCAATAAAGCAAAAGTCAAACAAAACAGTGATTTTAATTAGACGAACGTTTGAGAGATTCAGAGAAATATTCATTAATATCGAGCATTTCTAACAATAACGATAAATGTGGTTGGTACCCACATTTTGCTACTTTACGACCCACTTTGAATAAATATAAAACAAATTCTTGAAAGTTCTTGAAAATACTTTCCAGTTTGTTGAAATTGGGATGGACATACGAGCCATTTTCACAAATCCAACTTCTTGACCTCAAATAATCAAAAAATTTCAAAATCACCATGAATGTTTTGTGGATAACATTCCCCAAGATTACAGTTTTTTGGTTCAGTAAGCACCTGGAAAAAACATGATTTCTTTATTAATATCAGCAGAACATCATCAGGAATAATTCAAAAAAATGTTCCATAGAAATTTCTAGTAAGTTTAAATTTAAGACTGATTCAAAGTCCAAACATTTACTAACTTTAATATAACATAACGTATTCAAGAAACACTTTGTTAGTTTTTCACTAGACAGTTTTACAAAAACGTAACACGTGTTTCGATGGTCGCTAACTTCTTCAGGGGTGTCTGTATACACGCCTGAAGAAGTTACACTCGTTTCGAACATATTTTCACAGTATCAGCTGTGTTTAGAATGTTTCGTTTGTGGGTGGGAAACATGAAAGTTAGAAGTGTTTTGCGTGTTTGTATCATAAAAAATGGATCAGAGAATTTGCAGAAAATTTTGTGAAAGAAACGGAATTGAGTGATTGAATACACTTGAAATGTTGACAGTGGCGTATGGTGATTGTACTCTGAGCCAGAAAAATGTTTCCAAGTGGTACAAGCTTTTCACAGAAGGTCGAGAAGACGTGAATGATGTCACTCGTCCTGGACGCCCCAGAACATCAACAACTGATGGAAATGTTGTGGAAGTGAAAAAAATTGTTATGGAGAATCGTCGAATTACTATTAGAGAAGTTGCTGAGGATATCGGCTTATCGGTTAGCTCATGCCATGCAATTTTTTCCAAAATTTTGGGCATAAAGCGTGCCACTACCTTCATTCATAAATTCACAAAGTTTTCGGTGACCTCGAAACGAAGTACGGAGCCAATTTCGTTCTTTTACCATAGGCATGCGCTCATATAATGATGTCTTTTTTACATCTGTAATTTTCTAATCACTTAAAAATAAAACAAACAACAATAACCAACTACAAAAACTAAAAACAATAATAACAACAGCAAATAAACTAAACACAATATCAATTTCTGACCGTTTATTATAACTAATCCAATGCCCGTGGAACCGTCGAATTCTTCGATACTACACCACTGAACGCGTTGGATGAGAGTTGAAAGTAAAATCAAACATTTCTTCTGGAAAACTTTTTAATAAGGTATTAGTGACAATTTGTGAGACTGCAACTTGAATATGATCAACACATTTTTTGATTAGCTAGTCCCAAGGAAACGGCAGACTCAGCAGAAATATACTTCAGTCGGTACAAACGAAAATGTAGTTCTTCCTCTAGCAAATACAAGATGAGATAAATAGTTCGTGACCTAACACACAGATGGCGCGACTAGTATTAAATCCATACGAATTTTGTTAACCCTAACCTTCAAAAAACTTGTGTAGAAATTTCACAGCTGTTGGACAATTTATTACTTTGTGAGATAGAAGCAACTTTTGTTGGTTTGAAGAAAATGGATGAAAAGGAATTTCGTTCGTTGATACTACTGAAGCCAGTGGACAACCCAAAGAAGATGTTACGGACAAAAACATAAAAAAAGTCCACAAAATAATTTTGGATTGAGATAGCTGAGGCTTTCAAGATATCAAATATTTGGGTATGAGAAAGCTGTGTTCAAAGTAGGTGTTCACAATCGACCAAAAAACAACGAATTGATGATTCTGAGCTGTGTTTGAATCTGCTACATCATGAAAAAAAAAAACGAATGTATGTATCGATGTGTGACAATGGATGAAACATAGCTTCATCATTTCACACCAGACCCAAATGATCGTCATCTGAGTGGACTGCACAAGGAGAACCAACTCCAGAGCATGCAAAGACGCAACAGTCGGCTGGCAAGGTTATGGTATCAATATTTTGGGATGCACGTGAATAGAATAAAAATGTATTCCTCATTAGAAATTTCATACATGTGGTACATACAGATATGAAACTTTATCACACTAGTCAGAACAAAACATGAAGCAACTGCACTTATCTATAGTTACAATGTCAATATACATGTTAGCAGATAAGTAGACATATTAAAAAGATGCAACAACAGTGATCAGCTTATATTAGTTAAAATTCTGGAATATATACATTTTTACAAGTAAAATAAAGACATTCTTCAGTAGAATAAAATGCATTTTTAGTATGGTAGTCATGTAAAGCACTTTGGAATTCAGTGAAACCACATATGTTTCCAAATAGCTGAAGTGCTCTATTATAG
>WOGP01008715.1:0-11076 GCA_015342065.1 Leptinotarsa undecemlineata
ATAGTGGTGGGGGGAGGATTAGAACCGGGAAAAAAATTCTGAACGATCCATACACCACACCCTTCAAGGTCACACCATCTTGACTTCAACAAACAACAACCAATAAAAAAGCAATTAATACGTCATAGTGGTGGGGGGAGGCTTAGAACCGGCTCAAATCTCCTACTTATATATTTCAGATCTGCCGGTAAATCATTGATAAAAATTATGGACAAAACTGGACCTTGATTCGCTCCTTGTGGTACACCTGACCTATCTGAAAATTCAACTGAAATTTTTCAGTTATGTCTGACACTGAAAAACCAATTTTGAAGATATTTCTCCGTTAGTTCCATTTTTTTATTTCACATTTACTCAATTATTATGAAATTTCTTACACTTTATTTGGCTTTCCCGATTGTAAGTATATACATACATATAGATGTAGCTGAAGAAGTTTTACTTCAGTCGTGTTGTTCGAAGCACACTCGTTTTTTTTTATTGAAAATATTTGCGGCCACATTTTGACTGGCACCCTGTCGTAAATGTATTCACATATTCACAAATGTATGTGAAGATCTGAATTTGGTTAACTACGCTATGGACGTAGTGATCCTGCAGCGGAATCCTAGACTATGTGGATACTAACAACCGAAACGTCGTGAAGTAAATTGGCCTGAAATCTCTCAATTTTTATTTCAAATCGTACCACATCGTATAAGACGATAAAAGTCCGAACTAATTGAAACACAGGAAACATTCTCAACCACCTTCAAACTTATATTGGTGTGTTGATATATGAAATGTTTCTGTGCCGCTTATGGGCTTTGTTCACGAGGCGATGTTGTTTCCAGTCAACACATTTTTTTTTTCTGATTGATTCGACTGTTATTTGATGAAGATCCATCGTAATTTCATAAACTACTCCTCACGATTTGATCTACACAAACTTAATTTGATCAATATATTAAAACATGTTTCGCTAACACAGAAGCTTCTTCAACAGTGATTTAAATACTACAAGTTACTTCTTACGCTAATATTTATATAACACAGGTAACTACTATTGAGACTACCTCCATCAAATTTCCTAAACCTCTACAGTTTTATATACCTGAAGTACCTCTACAATTATGATTACCTGAAGCATATCACCTCACTTCTACGTTAATAATATAATGATAATTTCAAGTTCAATAATGGAGATCTATTGAAATCTAGTTGGTCATTCATTAGAATATTTGAATTTTAAAGTTTATTAATTTTCATGTGCCTCCAAATGATTATGTTTCAAATCATTATTTTCTATTTCGAACTCTTCGATGAAGATATGGTTTTCTTCTAGAAGATGATCTGAATATGTCCACGAAGCACCTGCAAGACTATATATTCTCTATGAGGTATCTTGCATATAATCTATGTCTATTGAATTACCAGAATAAGTACTTGTTTTTTTATAGGCATCCACTAGAACCTTCTATAAAGGTTGTGATAGAACTGGCCGATACTTGATGAAAATCCATGATAATATATTCAAAAAACACTTTAATGTGTGATTTTCACTTGACATGTCAAGTGAAAATCACACAATAAAATGTTTTTTGAATACATTCTATAAAGGTATTACGGGAGAGATGAATATTCTTAAATCTTTGTCACAATATTCACTTTCTCATACGATACAGTTTTCATACTTATTTTGATTTGAATTATTACAAAAATCACCCATTTCAAAATTTTTTGACTCAACTCCCATTCAAAAATATCAGAACATTTTCTGGTGTACTTTTCCTATACTGCACTACAAATAATAATGGTGGAATTCATGCATCGAGAGGACAATGCTATAAATTTTATTATGCTAATTAAATCTAAATCGATCTTCCATTTAGAACTACATACTCAATTGATATTCATTCGTTGATCCCCTTGAAATACCCTCATGATAATAAAATTGTCAATCAATAACAGGTGATATTATTGTAAGCTGTTCATGGAGCCCGAGTAATCAATTACTTACCTAAACAGTAACACACTACAACCAAGAAATACGGTCTTTGAAGTGGATTAGGTAGTTTCAATAAAATTTGCATTTTTGCAGGTGTTTTAAATCCGTATGAATTCAATATAATTGATTAATGAACTTATTTGGTTCAAAAAATACTATAATAATAATAATAATAATAATAAACGCATTTTTGTTGTAATTCAAGAACAGTACATAATTGGTTCATGCATAGACTGTTGGCGAAGTCTAGCTCAAAGCTATTCCACTTAACCAACAGAGGGATAGAGGCCAAAAAGAAAACATAAATATAAATAAATACTAACAAAATTGACTGACAAACTTTGAATCAATAGAACACCATAAAATAAAAGAAAAAATACATTATACATTGAAAATGATGGGTGCATACATAGATAGCTAACAATAAAGATTATGACAAATTAAAATGAAGAATGAGCTAAAAAAGAAGTAATTGATATTTATATCATATAATTTGAATTTATCAGGCAGAATGTTATACATTTGGAGGGCATTGAAGACAAAACACCTTTGAAAATGCAGTTTTATGCTGAGGCATGGTCAGGGTAGATTTGTATCTGATATTTTGGGAATGTATTTTGAATCGAGAAATATATTGATCAATGATGGAGGGTTAGGATCTTTTAAAAGTTTGTGAGTGAAGGTACTCATGTGGGGCTGTCTTCTATTGTACATATTGAGCCAGTTGCATTCAACAATTTTATGTTAAATATGTTCATATTTTCTGATACTATAAAACAGTTTTGCATAGCTATTTTTCTCGTTTTGTATTCTATCCTTATCGATGTTTGTTAGGCATGGTCCATAAAGGAAATCACAATAGTTGAAAGTGACTCAGGACAAGTGTTCGCTTCATAAGATTTTTCATGTGCTGAGAAAAAAGCATGTCTGTATCTAATACCAAACCAAGATTTCTGGCAGTGTTACAGTTTTCTAAGAGTATTATCAATTTGAAGGTTAAAACGATTCTTTGAGAAGCTCATATTACTTTTATTACCAAAATGTAACACTTTGCATTTTTCAGAATTGATTTTAAAGTTGTATTTTTCTGATGCTACCTTGATTTTATTCGATTCATTGTTCATGATTTCTTCTGCAGACTCAAAATTCTCAATATGAAAACTGAGATAAAACTGTGTATCATCTGCAAAAGCTTGAAATTTACAGTTTTCTATTCCATTTCAAATATCTGCAGTACATATAATAAAAAGTAATGAGCCCAGTCAAGATCCTTGCGGGACACCTGAAAGAATATCAAGTTCGGATGAGTATCATTAACCAATATTATCTGAGAACGTCTGAGGATATAATTCCACATTATGGTCATTGTTTTTATTACATAGGTATGTCAGATATACTACCATCAAGAATACATCTTATGAGTACACAAACGTGAGATATTTTTGAACAGTCCGGTTTCTGACTGAAACAGCGGCTATGTTTTCAATAATTTTCACCAACAAAACAGTATAAAAAAGATACTTGTTTTGGTAGGTGAGCATTGTTACAACTTTTTGCTTCTGATGAACTCACATAATTTCAGAATTTTGAAATATGTAGCAGAAAATAAAAGTTCGAACTGAATTGATTAAATTGTTCGAAAATGAACGTGCAGAAACTTTAGGATGGAATTCATTAAACTACAGATGGGGTCTAATGAATAGCTATTTATGTTATGATATGAGTGTTAAAAGTAAGGTTTCATTATGTCAGTGAAAAAGTTGCCGTAACAAGGGTAGCGAGTTGAGCAATGTCATTAACAAAATAAAACTTTCTTTCAACACCAATATCATACAAAGTTTCTTGTACAACTGTCCTGTTTTCATAGGGAAATAGATGAATTTGATATTTCCATAAAATACATTTTGACATCTCTTGTCAGATAACTATTTTCATGTTATCGCATTTGATGTGAAGTGGCCCTGTCAGGTGATGTCGAATCACCTGATACAAACAGTATTGTTTACAGGTTATGCGTTTCATTTAAAGTATTTGCTAGTGTTGAATGTCTTGCATAATAAAGAACAGTAGTGGGGAATTGTGTTTTATTTAAAGTTTTTGCTGGTGTTAAATGTCTTGCATGATGAAGAACAATAACGAGGAATTGTGTGTTCCTGACGATATTGAAGAGGCTGCAAAAAGAGCTTCAACTGAGTTGTTACAAAAAAATCAGCTCAGCAGTACGACATTACATATTCTAATTTTCTTGGCTGTTTCAGACTTAAAAACTTCGAAGGAAATTTCAGCAAAACCGTCTTCTTTGTCTATCTAGAAGTTTTCAATGATACAGTCGAGTGTGCTCTTACGTCCAAATGAAAAATATATGATGATAAAACTTGCTACCATTTTTGGAATATATGGAGCCTGCCGGCGTGAACAGCTGTGCCGTTTATTGATAGACGACAATAAATTAAAGGATGATTCATTGATTGTACGATTTCCTAATATAAAATCAAAATAAGTCGTTCTTTTTCTATTCTGATAAAAACGTTGCAATACGCCCTTTTGTTATCAATCATCGACGTTTTTTTCTGAAATACTCAAGTTATAAAAAATATAGTGCCAACCCAGTTGTTATAAACAAGTTTGAGAAAATGTGCTCTACCATTGCTGAACCTCACGGAACCAAATGAATATACAGGTCACTGTTTCAGAAGGTATTCTGCTCCTTTGCTTGCTGAATCAGGAGCAAATATAACGGATATTGAGAATCACGGTGGATGGAAGTCTACAGCAGTGGCTGAGGGTACCATTGATCAATCCATTTCTCATAAAAATTATCTAGCTGAAAAATGATCGCAACAACTAACTCAAGCGTTACAGCATCGTCCTCTTCACTACAAGAATTAAATGTTAATGCCCATGAAATTGTCAACTCAGATAGTTCAAATATTTCATAAGGCTCTTCAACATCACAAGGTATTAGTATTTGCAGTTGTTCTAATTGTACTTTTGTAAGAGAATTTAATTGTTCCTATCGATATCTATCGTTCTCAATGAAACTTCCTTGAAAACTGGATAAGTATGTTTTGTTTATTGCTATTTGGTCAAAAAAATCATTTTAAAAATACTTTCAACACTAGTGTTGAAAATATATTTGACACGCTACTTTGTAAACATATTTTAATACCCTTGACAACCATTAAAAATGTCACTTACAAAGACAGTTGTACAAAAAAGTAATTCAACTCGTTTCTCTACCTAGTATTTCTCAAGTATTCTATCCCTTTGTTCTTTGTGTCCATGAATGATGCTGGCCACAATTGTTTGGCAGAAATGATTATAATAAAAATTATGTTTATTTGCTCACATACAAGATACAAGACAAAAATAAAAGAGAAATACAATTCTGATAAATATCCTACCATCCACGGTAGCAACGAATTGTACTTGTGTCTAGTGTTAGAAATGAGGAACATGAAAAAAATATGTAAAGAAAATTCTAAACTGAAATACGTATATACAAAATAACATTCATGGAAAACAAAACGAAACAAAGCGATGTGATTAAATTCAAATCATATGTACAAAAACTGTGGTGAAAAAAAAATGAATAGATGCAGTTTTATCGATGATATCGAAAGATCTCAGCATAACCAGAATCATAAATGGAGTATTTCTCTTATACATATTATATGTTGACTTACAAATTGGCATCCAATTACTATAATCAATCATTTTACCAATTTCTTGATGAGATATTTATGAAATCATCACACAATTATTCAAATCAGATATTTCACTAATTTTTGAAAGAGGTATGTTCTATATATATTCATTAAATATTTGTTTCAATCGAGTGTACAACACAGGAATTTTTATGTTTTCTGACCTATTGACTTGTATACAAATGGTGCTATGTACCTGTCTTTTTTCTTTTTTCGAGTGGTCTAGTTATGGCTTGGCCTACACAATTTTTTTTTATATTATATTGATTCAATACCAGTAACGAGACGATTTACTCAACATCAGTTTCAAACATTTCCTTTGAACGACTTTCAGTGGGCAAAGGTGAGATTTGGATACCCCACCCGAACCTATTATGCAGTATAATGAATTGCTTTGTACCAAACTGAAGTATTTTCTTTTACGATGTCAAGTCAATGTCCCAGTCAATATGAAAGTCTCATCTCATGTAAGGATCTATGAGAAATATTAAATACATATATGGTTATCTGGAGATACATTGAATAATTTGTTATTACAAAATGGCAAGTAAGAAGTTTTGCTCAAGTTTAATGAAAGCTTTTTATGGTGGAACCAACCTTTCATCATTTCTGGGTCTTTATCTGCCATGTCTTCAATTAGTGGGCTGTAATACTACATTTTCGGTGAATTTTCCTGCCCGAAATCCAAACTATATGTCGGATAATATCATATATTTTCATTTAAATGAGTCTTAACTTACCTTGACAATGTTTTCTATAAATTTACTGAGATTTGTTATTGAAGATACTGGCCTATAGTTAATCTAGTTTGAAAGTTAGGTTTCACATTTCAGGTTATCTATTCCATGTGCTGTATTGAGATCTTCTAATGGAACTTATCTATATCTTTGAGTGAACGGCAGAACGGAAGTGTACTCTTATAACACAAGTCATTCCAATATTTCGATAAAATTCATTATCTTCTTCAAGGAAAAGCTACAAAATTGGTAGTACAATATGAAACTCACTGTTAGTGAGGATGGCCGTGGCGAGAAGAATGTTACTTTCAACCAATAGAAACATGTCAACACAATGACAGAAGTCACTAGGTACATCAAAAGAAGTTGACTCCTCACTGATACAAAGAAAATTATGGAATTAAATCTACTAAAAATCGTTATTTGTTTTATGGATTACAGGTAATCCATATTCGGTCTATCAATACATTCTGGTTGAAATTTCATAACTAATTCATCAAAATTAACATTATTCGTATTGACCATTATGTGTTATGAGTAGATCCTGTAAGTATCGAAATACACGGGTTTGAAGAAATATCTATTTGATATAGATGTATCCAATCTATCTTTTGGAATTTCAGATAAAATTTCAGAAGATTATTTTCCTGATGAAAACAAATGTAAAAGTGAATGAAATAAAACAAAGAACTTCTTAAATGAAAAGTGCCACGGAAGTCTCCAGTATTTGCTATGTGTATTCTTATTGGACATGTTTAGATTTTTACAAAACCATTAGAAGACTCGCCATTCGTAGGTCGATAAAATTAATAATACTACTTTAATTGTGGAAAAAACCTGGAAAAGCTCTTATTGCAAATTTTTTCTGAGTGTCCATATCGGGTGGTGAAAATTCAATTGCACACTATTATTATCTCGGTAACGGTGAAAGATACAATGCTGGTCGAAAGAAATAGAAAATATACTTTTCAGAAAGGAAAATTGAAATCGTTAATTTTGATTTTGCTACTCTGGTATGTCTATTAAACAAATTGTGTAGCAAATAAAGGAAGAAACTACAATATGCATTCATTGCATTCCTAACACGAAGTTTCTTTTACCAAAGCCACTATAATCATTTGTTTTTCAAACACCGACCTGTATTTTTCTGATGTCTCTCTCACTGAATAGAACATGATTGCGTATCTATTACATTGAATTCTGTTTTCGTGTTGTTTTTCTTCTTTCAGAGGAATAATATTACGATATTATCACTTTGGTATTGATTTCCAATATTTCGAGAACAATTATGGGTATTATGGGACTGAATAAAAATGAAAAGAATGGGTAACTTGACTCACGTGTCTAATGAAATAGTTTAGCCTCAACACCAAACGGTTGAAATATTTCAACAAGCTGTATAGTAGCAGTTAGTTATTGGTCCACCATCGTTATCCATAATTATTATGTTTACTTATTTTAACACTTTCGAGGGCATCTACTTGTCTGTTGTTGTTGAATGGTCTAACTAATCCTAATGAACTGAAGTCTATGGATTGGTTTTGTTGCAAAATGCTGCGACTGCCGATTTTTCTGGTCTTCCATATTTTAAGTGTTCCTTATATCCAAATTTGATAGATCTTTTAGTATGTCCATAATATTTTGCATGGCAGTCCTTACATTCCATTTCGTAAATTCCTGACCTTTCCGAATTCTTGACTTTGTTCTTTGGATTTACCAAAAGGCTCTGTAGTGTATGACTTCCTTCATACCTAGTTCCAAGTTCTTCATGTATTGGTGGAATGGAACTGGCCGTTTCTAAAAGTAGATATTTCGTTCATTTTTAACCTGAATTTTTCTTCCTTATAATATCATAAATTTCCTGCATTCTCCGTTTTTTGTGAACCTCTCTCACCTTTTTTCTCTCACACATGAGACACGATCGAAACACGTGTCGAGGTGTTGAAATTACGTATGGATATCATTCTTTTATTTTAGGGTTTAAGTTAGGTATTTTACTTCGCAGTAACAAATCAATTAAATTCGATTTGTACAAAAAATAAATAGATACTATCTTATGAACAATTTTTCACAGAATCATTTCTTTGAATATTCACACGTCATTCTGAAATATCCTGTATATTATATTCGTTCGGCTTACATTCCCCCACTTTCAATTTGACTAGAATTATTCGTTCAGCTTTCTCCCAGTCATCAGTATTTAAAAAACACATTATACACTTTTGTGAGTATTTCAATTGCAACAGTGAATCGTTTTCTTTATTTATTTTTTGATGATCTCTGCAACAAATCATCGATGTTCATTATCCTGTTCACAGATTTATTACCTTGGTGTCGACGAAACGTAAACCAAAAATTATTTATGGTGAAAAATATTCTTGTTTATATTCTCAGGTGGAGTTGCTGAAGTGCATAAATTATTTTCAAATTAGTGTACTCAGGCTTACATCATGATTATTTGAGAGCTTCGCTTCTTTAAAATGGGTCGTTTCCTGACAAAAAATACTATTTTTTAAAACACTTGTAGAACTACGAACGTTGATTTCTCCACAGTTTTGGTTTCGGTGCATCTAAAAATTAATTACTTCTGATATAGGAGCAATGTTACATGATATTGTGCCAAAAATGTTTGTATCATTTTCCATGATGATAATTAAGCAATTTTTATACTATGAATTTCATTCAAGACGTTCTCACTATACATAAGTTTTTTCAGTAGAACTGAAACTATTTTACAATGCATTCAATGTAAATGACCGGAATTGATAAATTTGAAGTAGAAGGTAAGTAGGTACTCGTAAAACCTAACCAAATTTATGTGCAATATCGTCATATTCAACCTTCATATTCAATTGGAATGATATTCATCCACATTTTTTGTATCAAGATGGAGAAGTAGAAGGCCAAACATTTTCTTTTCTAAAATTGAATCTCACCTAAAAATATACCCTTCAATATTGTCATAACTTTGCCTTCCTCAATCACTACAAAATCGAATTAGCACGATACAAATAGAAGTCATCCAATTCACCAATCTCATTTGCAATGGACAATAAATTCTTTTCTACATAAACATTATACAGGTTCTTCCATGCATCAAATAACCAATCATTCTTCCAGCACGAACAACTCCTGCTACAAAAAATATTTCATTTCCCCAATGACAGGCGCATTCCCTTGTTCATTTCACTCGCAATCTCCACATCAATTTTTATCTGAGGCGCTATGAAAGGGGATACGGCATTGCAAATCGACTGCAGTTTCTCGTAAAATGGAGAAATGCGTTGTATGCACTTGAATCATTTCAGGGTGTCAGGAAGTCATAACGAAATCGACCCAATGGGTGCAAATCGTTTAGCAGGAATTTTATGTATATGCCTAGAATGTTTTCGTCTTTCAGTTTTTTTTTGTTCTGCTATGAAGTCACACTCGAGGTGTTGATCGATAACAATTATTCTAGAAAATTCAGTAGAACTAATTCCTGCTACAACAGATTCAGTGCGACACAACAGTATTCAACAAAATATGGGCTTGGTGGCATCATGATTGCTGACGACTACAAGGATCTATTCCGATGAAATTGATGTTGCTTGAATCTGGCACTAGCCTTTTATATTATCATGGAGATCATCCTCTGAAAATTTCGAGCAAAATTTAGCTTATCCTTTTCGAATCCAATATCAGGGATACGAATTTTTCTCTTGATATATCCAGTACTATCGATAAATGGAACGATAAAATAACACATCATTTCCTGTTTGAAGCAAATCCTCTGCATAACATGTCTCTTACTCAATAGAAGTCTTTTTTCTGAGTTAGTCACTGTTCCTTTCGGCATTCAAACAACACATATTATAAATTGAAGTCCGCCCTCGTGTTTGTCTGTTGGAAACGGTACTTGATTCCTTCGTGATGTAACCATTAACTACATATTGTTCATTGCTTATAGTTCTACTAGAAAGGCCACGATGGCATATGTCTATCTTTCAAGGATAGTTTGTTGGTTGGTTGGTTGGTTGATAAGTGATAAACTTCAACATCGCTCAACCGATCGTGACGAAACTTGACATGTATGAGTAATTTCATAGAGAAGGTATTTAGGTTATCAATGTTTCTGTAACTCGCCACTAGATGACGCTGTAGAACAATTGTTCAAAAGAACTGTTCTATAACGCTACGCACGCCTAAGTTAGTTGATTCTGATTCTGTCAAAACATTGGAAGAGCGATAAAGGAAGATAGTACTAGTATAATGTAAATTAAAGCTACTTAGATAGATAGGAATATAAACTTTAGCATATAAATGCATATAATATGTCAATTGAAAATTAAAACTGGAGTAATATGAATCCAAAACAAGCACTTTTTTGAAGAGATGAAGAAAAATGTTTTCATCTCCTGAAGACGCCAATTTCTTTGATGAATTGCACGTCGAGAAGAGTATTGCATTTCTGGTGATTGAGTGATTGACTTTTGACAAGAAAATTGCTTTCTAGACTATGGAATTCAAATTGATATCGCGGAAGAAAATGAATTCAAGCGGCTTGACAAACCGATGGGTCACGCGAAATATAACTTTCGGATGTCAAAGTCCTTTTTTAAAAATTAAATTTTATTGACAAAATAGATGTTAACAATGTGAGAGC
>WOGP01008716.1:0-11076 GCA_015342065.1 Leptinotarsa undecemlineata
ACACACACACACACACACACACACACACACACACACACACACACACACACACACACACACACACACACACAAACTGTAATCATGTCATTTCGAAATTACGTCACACACACAAAATCACATATGAAAAAAATCTGAATGATCCATGCACTAGATACTCCAAGGTCACACCGCCTGTGACGGCTGTAATCTGCTACTCTTCAGAGTATAATTTCTCCAACTTGACTGAAACGGACAACATACAACAGGTTAGTTATCGCCCCATCTGCCTGGAACGAGGTAACAAACCGTATACCGAAAATTTACCCAATTCCTCGATAAGGAATGGGCATTCTTGAGAACTAGCTATAAATGAAATAATCTAATAATCTAGAGGAACAATTTGTTCAGGAGACTCTCAGCTTCCTATAAGTTAATGGATTGACACATATCAGCAAATACCAGGAAGGGCGTTGGATTATTTCCGACAAGTGTCAATGAAGGATTCTTCACTGAATTTATTTCTGCATATAGTGTTGACGATACAACAGCCACAATAGATGATTTGATTTATAGCCAGTTTCCAAGTATGCCCACAAAAGTTCCTATGCACATATGCCCTGAGTTACAAGGAGTTGAAGTTTAGAAAAAAACGCATTTAAGAAATATCATGAATATCCTTACAACAATAAGTGGCGTCTCAGTGAGAACCACGGCCAATATTGAGAAGAAAACGCTACTGATTTGAAGTTTTTTTTAATTTTTTCAAATCAATCCACTGAAAATACAACTTTTTCATCGCTTATGTTTTCTTCATATCTAGATTCGTGATAGTGCCCTCATATAATTGAAAGTCAGAGTCGTCAATTAGAATTTATTCCATCATGAATGATTTTACTGAAGCTGACGTGACTGGCATGCACTTCAATAATAGATTAGCAAATGAAAATGCAGAAGTAGCACGGAAAATTGACAGAGCAGGTATCTCAATAGAGTAATCCCATGTTCTGAAACATTAAGAATTCTACATGCAAGATTATGTGAAACTTGGAGTTTCAATAAAAATGAAGGTGATAGAAAACCGGAAACTGTAATAACGTCTGTACTAAAAGAAGCAATACTTGATACGGTTGTAGCAGGAAGGTTGTACTGCAGCTGGAAGTCAGCTCAAAAACTGTATGAACAGTTCTGAAAACAAACCTCCTATACCCATATCACATACAGCCGGTCAAAGCTCTACTGCCTCTGAATTTTCACCCAAGATTACTGTTTCGGAGGTGATTGACTTGTACACCAACACACAATAATAATTTTTCATCGAATATTTCATATACGGAAAGAGCAAATTTTTCACGAGATCCTATTATGAACTTCCCCAATGATAAGTTTCAGGTCGACGAAATTCTACACGTTATTAGAGAAAGTAATTTTCAGTAACAATTTTTGCAGAATTTTTTGGGAAGCAATCATCGGTGACTACCTAACTGGCCCATTTATCTACTAGCAATATTTACAGGTGAATTTTACACGGAAATCATTTACTCATTTTGTTAAAAGAAGTGACAGTACAAGTACCGTAGTACAAAGTAGAAAGCAACATGTGGTTTATGCATGACGGGGCTCATGCTAGTGTTCTTGCCCGTCAGCATCTCGATATCACCTATCCTAATCGCTTGATTGGAAACACAAAACCTCAAAGTTACCCAACTCGTATGATATGAATCCTCTATATTTCCATTCATGTGGTCGAATGAAGGCTCGTGTTTATAAAACTCTTGTACTAGATGCGAATGACTAAAGGAATCGACAATTGGAATGTCTTAAATACCATGTATTTTTGAACGTTACATATTATCAATGACCAATCGATTGCGATCATATAGTTTATGAGAAGGTTGAAAATTTTGCACATTTACTTTGCAGTAAAAATTGTTCATTATTTACTTCTGGTTTTAAAAACGCTTGATATGATAAAGTACAAGCGACGGAAAAGTTGTAGTTTTGTTTTTAACTCCAACGCCCTATATCTCAGGAATGAAACAACTCTGCGCATATGTTCATCAGATTTATTTTGAACTCCCTAACGAATCATCATCTGAAATTTCGTAGCCCAGTTGGGAAACGCATTGTTTATTATTCAAGTTCTCTTCACAATGCGACCTGGATCGATTTTACACAGCCACCATCACGATAGCTCGGTCACCGATTTCTCAACTATGGGGATTGATCTATCGACAATTGTGCAAACCTTTTTTACAAATTCCTTTCAGAAAAATATTCGATTCTAAATCATGCTTTCCGGTCCACTCAGCAATTTCAATATTGTAGTGGCGTTACAGCAGTTTCAACAAAACTCTCTAATTTCTTTTTCTCTTTTTTACATTCCATTGCCAGCTATCCCCTAAAATGAAACAAACCTATACGGGAAATGCTTTCAGTTTGCCGCAACCGAGTGGAACTTTTTCAACAATCAAGCTCAGTTGAGCTGATGTGGGATAATGTAGTTTCGGTAATTTTAAACGACTTTTGAATCGAACCGATGAATCCAGATAATTCATAGCCCGCATAAGTCGATAAATTCACCGACGCTTTGTAGCTGTTTCCGGAAATTCAATAAACAAAATTATCAAAGTGGTGAATAATATACCCGTTTAACGAATTATTTACTGATTCAAAAGGTAATATTTCCAGGAGAGATTGGTTATTTGGAACAAAGTCTTGTTTAGTTTTCTACTTCTCCACCAATGCATAGAAACCGAAAAATTCACAAAAGGAGAAAGAAAATTCAAATATCACAATTATGAAACTTTTTCTAGATATGAGTGGATCATGCTTGTGCACAGATGTCCAACCGAAACAGCCACTTCCTAATATGCATAGCGATTTACTCTCACAATGTGGGTAAAAACGCTTGTCTTCAACTCTTCATGAGTACCTTTTGCATATTTTCAAAAAGCGAGCCATTCCATTCTTACAAAAACTTCACAATTATTTGTCATTGTTAGAGACAAAACTCTTTCATTCAAATGACAATTCCCACCACAAGGTCATCACATACATACAAGTGAACAGGTATCTTCATGATAAACAATGATAAACAAGATGATGAATAAGAGTTTCATTGGCATTTAAACGAAAATAGCGAAACGTGATATTCCATCAGTTAGTTCTATCCCATCCATAAGATTTTTTTTGTTAAGTCTCAAGAAAATCAAGTTGTCGCTTACAGATACGTTTTCAGTCTTCCACTTCTCCATCAGTGCATAGATAATACATAATCTTTAAAAAAATGAAATTAAAATTATTGGGAAAAACTCATTACTGAGATGAAAAATAATTCACCTGAAATAATAACTTTCGAATATAAACATTGAATTTTCGATTCAAATATATTGCTGTATCGTGAAAACAATAGTTATCCAGAAATTTTTTTTGTTTGGCTTCAAAAATATTCCAGTATTTGAAAATACTGGGCGCATGGAATTTTAAATGCATTCTGGTTACAGAATACAGACTTGTGAACAATTCGAATAGGGTATATTTTCAGGAGGGGTTTATTTTCTACTTCTCCATCTTCATACAAAAATATTTGGGAATCTTCTGAAGACAAGATTCCTATGGCTGGATTGGATGACAGTATTCCATGTAAGTGAAATTTTTTCTCTTCCATATACGAAATTGCGTAGCAAATCTTGTGAATTATATCTGAATCAATTCTGTTATGAATATTTGGAATTCTGATTAGGAAAACATGTTTTTGTTTGATGCAATGTTCATATAAAAGTTGTTGTTTTGGAAGTATATTTCTGTCGTAGAATTCAACATTCATGTGGAAGTAAATATTTCGAGAGGTTTTTTTCCAGTTTGTGTTTGAAAGTTATTTCTTTGCATGATATACACATCTTTTCGAACGTATTATTCTGAAATTGATTCCTTTCTTCCTTCCTTCTGAAGTTTCTCACATTTTTCATACAAAGATAAAGAAGTTGAAAGCCAAATCCGTTCTTTCCCAAAACCTTACACAGTATTTTTCAAAGAACTGTATTCATGTATATCCATCATGTATCCATCCGAAACACGTTCAAATATAGAAATCTCATAGATTTTTAAAAAAATTGAACGTATTACGAACACACTTCGTGATACCTCTCTGTATATTGATTCGAAAATGTAGTGTTCTATCATTTTCTTGATTTTAATATTCCACTTTTGAGGCACCTTTTATGAATTCGGCACCTCACTCGTAATCTTTTTGCGCCTATGAGCATAACTCAATCTATCGCGAAACATATTAAATGATCATCGCATATGCTCACAACAGCTCAGGTCGCCAAACAATTCAATTAAGATAATTGATGGTCCATTTAAAGTTTTCTTGTACTTCATGACAATGGAAGGAACTTCCTGGCATGCAGAACCTATGTTAAATTTCTATCTGGTCGAATGGCCTATTCAGCTTCACTTTCGGTGAGAGGCATTTAGGGTTTCTGTGAAAATGATTGATTTTCATTTTGTCCACGATGGGGACGCTACTACAATTCATATTCACATTCATATTTGAATTATTTTCGACTCATTTCGATGCGAAGATCATGGATTTTTCCACAAAGAAAATGTGAGCTGTTTCCATTTATTGATTGTACAACCACAGCTTCATCTCGAGTTGAACATGTAGAGAAAAGCGACATTTCATGTTTCAGTTATAATATAGGAACATACGAGGTATATCTGCTGATCAACTGGAGCGAATGAAAATTGCTAATAGACTTTTCATAGTGAAGAATAATCGCTAAACACATCAGAATGGGAATTTCACCATTTGATATCAGATTTAAACAATCCCCAATATCTCCGGAACTACCAATAGTATAATCAAATGAGTTGTATATACACTTTCCTATCTTGATATTGAAATGAAATGCACTATTTATGAGTTATGTAAATATTTAGGAACTATAATAACTATATCAAAATTATGTATTACCTCAATTGTTCATCGTGGAATGGGGTTGTTTAATCAAATCTTCCTATTGAACTCACTTTTTCTCCAATATAATGTTTCTTGACGCGTGTTTCGCTAACCAAGCTAACCATCATCAATACATAACTCAAACCATGTTTTGAGGCTATCTTGATGTATTCATGAAATATGGACGAACCCATTATAAGTATTTTGTTATAATATACTACCTATTATGCTACCTGATTTTCTTCTGTCTTCTATATGTAATCATTACATACGAGAGTAAACAGCAAGCTATTTGGAATAGGAAGTTTGTCGCTCTTCACAAATATTAATCCTCACGTTTTTATTTCCAAACGTTCGGAGAAATAGATGGGTATCTATTCCATTTCCAGCAATTCTCCAGTCAGTCTATGCCGGTTCTCTAAGACATGTGTATGTGAAATCTCTCCCTTGGAGCAATCTATTATAGTCTTCGTAGTATGACCGAAATACTTCGCAATCCTCATAACCTATTTCGTAAATCTTTTTTGCCGTATAGTCTTTCAGATTGTTTAAGAGTATGACCGTAGTTCTGAAAAACAATTTCATTTTGAATTTTTTTAGGACCGATCTGTAGGTGTAGTTGGATACATATGGAAAAATTATGAGTTCTCAGTCTTAGTCTTTTTTCGACAGTGGATAATTCACGAAAACACTCTCTGAATTTTCGTTTCCTCATCAACTTATCCGCTATGTGTGGAGGATAGTCATAACTTTTACCTATTTTCTGGCAAACTATTTCTCGATAGATTACAATTTGATTGAATTGTATTTCCAACTTGATACATGATTGCGTTAATAATAGAATATTACATATATCATTAACATACATATCAATCGCTCGAGGCTTGCAGAAAGAAAAAAAAAGTTGACCAAAGTGTGACTTTCATTGTGGATAGGGAAAAATGTAGATTGAAAAATATATTGGAGAAGTTTTTCAATAATATAAAAAGGATGGTGCTGCAATATTTTTTCAGGTAATATTCGAATAACGTCTTTCGCTGAAAAGATAGCTTTCGAACAATTCCAGCGGGATGCCTCGTGTACTATAATATGCTATAATTTGATCAACACAATAGAAGATTCTAAATAGATCGCAAAATATTCCAAAGCATAAAATATTCCGAAAATTGACCAATTTTTTACTAGGAACATTAAAACCACGAAGGAATGAATCGTAGTTTGTATATTTTTCAAATAATGTATTCTGTGAATCATTATATGATATAGTGGGTTGTTAAAAAAATAAAGTGAATGAATCGAAGTTTGTATATTTTTCAAATAATGTATTCTGTGAATCATTATATGATATAGTGGGTTGTTAAAAAAATAAAGTGAATGTTCGCAGGCTACGTACATTACATCAGCGGTTTTTTTCATTTTTCCAACTTGGTACCCTTGTCTGGAACATATACTCACAGTTTTAGCTGTTTAGCATGTTAATTTTGTTGGTGAGAAGCATGACAGCGTTTTGTGAAATATTAGATTGAGTGGTCGAAAACACTTGAAATTATGACAGTGACATACAGTGATTGTACTCCCTAGTTAATCAACATCCGATGAAAATATTGAGAAGGTGAAGAAAATTGTTTATAAAGAATGGTCGAATCACTATTGGAGAAGTTGCTGAGGATATCGGCATTTTGGATGCAAATTCACGAGATCCGCAGCTACAAAAAGGACGGATTACATATTACCTTGTAATACTGATGCACTAAATGAACTGAACAGAATGAGAAGAATTGAGTAATAAAATAAGGAAATGAAAGCTTGAGAATACAATAAGTGAAAACATTGTTTTATATCAAACCATTTTATAAAAAAAAATATATTGGTGTTGTTAATGTACCGAAAACTGAAAAATAATTCGGAGGGTAGTAGTCATCACATCACTCTCCTCAGCAATGTATCTATCGAGTGAATATGTAAATACTACGCCCAAGATTTTGATTATTTTTTCATCTGATCAACACCGTAGATTGCTAAGGAAAGGGGTATGATGACTGCTACCTAGGACCTTCCGAATTTTGTTTAGTTTTTAGTACAAAATCTACATCATTATTATCTATTTCTGAAAAACCTTCTCGTATGATTTTTTATTTTACTTATTTCATATTTGAAGTTTCTGATTTCGTTACTCAATTTTTCTTATTTTTTAAAAGTTTTTAGTACATAAACTACATCATTATTACCTTTTTCCAATAAAACCTTTAGCCATTTTGTAGCTGCAGCTATCTTGGATTTACAATGGTCATCAAAACTGAAGGTGTGTATCAAATTCGATCACCGTGGTGTAGTGCACCAGGAGTCCTTGGCACATGTCGTACGGTCAATAGAGAGTATTATCTTAAAGTTATACGCCGCTTGCGAGGATCATTACAAAGGAAATGTCCGGAATTTTGAAAAAACAATTAATCACTTTTGCATCAGGATGATGAACCTGCTCATTTGTCATTGTTTGTTCGTAATTTTTTGTCCAAAAAGAACACCGTAAACATGCCTCAGCTACCATATACAACAGAATTGGCCCCGTGCGACATTTTTCTATTATAAATAGAGAGACAAATGAGAGGGCGGCGTTTTTTGACGATTGAAGAAATAAATACCTAATCACTGAGAGAGCTTAAGGACATACTAAAAATTTAAAAAACGCTCGCATGAGTAAATTCTATCTGACAAAAATTCTATGAATTGAACAAAATGGAAATTGAAGAATAAATTAATATTTTCTGAGAAAAATTAAAATTCAACCAATTTTTCGAAGAGAGTACTATATAGATAAAAACATATCGAACTGACCGACTGGACTGTCATGAATGCAAACGATAACCTATTTTCAGTTCTACTATTTTTTAATTGGATATTCAGTAGTATGGTAAATTCATTATGATATGGATGCATATTAGTGCACCAACATGTAGATGGATAGTTTTACGGAATAAGGTGATTATCATCAAGTAATTTAATTGTAATTAATTGAACTATTCATCACGGATTCGAATTATATAAATTTTATGATGTTCTAAAAAACATTGAGGTCCATGATGATGACTCTTGAAGAAGGGTTATGAGAAGCCTTACGTCGTGATGAAGTGGTTAACTACACTTTATATGGGATGAACTATCTGAAATTCAATTCAATACATTGCTACCAGGTGTAAATTTTATAGAATTTGCTATTTGCTATTGTAAATAACATTACCGCAGTTCGGTCCTATGAACCCATTTTGGTTTGAAGCTGCTGGATTCCATTCACAAAAAAGCCATTTGCCTGATAGGATACACGAACATCACTTACAACCTTTCGCGAAATATGTTCAAGCGACTTCAATATTTGATTCCACCGAGGACGGTACCTATCAGAAATACGCGACGAACTGTGGATGCTCACCATTTTCATGTTCAAGGTACACCTTGAACTTCACTGCTGGAGAACTCTTTCATTTGGAGAACTGCGTTTATATGAAATGAAAATCCTGAGAACGTTTTTTCCAAATAAATTCAATCTCCAAATCCAACATGCACAGGAGGCCATTAAGGATTTTCCTGTAGTGCTTGTGTTTCGCCCTCAAAATAATGTTTCTTCAAAAATATTTTTTAATAGCCCTCATTTTGATTTTTAGATCTTGAATCAACAAAGGTATGTATTTTCTCATTTTCTACAAAAAACACCATATTTAAATTTCATTCCATGGAAGTATTCAATGCTTGAAAGAAATACAGATCATATTGTCCACGGAACAGAAAAATATACACTGAAGTATCAACTAGTATTCAAGAATTATTTTCAGTTAGTACAAAAAAGTCATGTTCAATAATACTTCTACGGATTTCAAATTCATTTCATAGATCGTGGTTTTGATCTGAAATATAAAAGCTTCCTTTTTTTCCTTTCAAGAACCGCTACGAAATTTGTCGACTCATGAATCAATGTGACAGTGACACATATTCGACGATCCAAAGTTGTTTCTGGAACAGTGTGAATAGGCTGCTATAATTGAAATATCTTGTTGGGACCCGTACTATGTTGGAGTTGCAATATGAAGGTCTGAAAAAAGGAACAAGAAGCAATCAATAATGTGTTGAATTTCAGCTTGGAATGTTATTAGCCTGTTGGTAATATATCCGTGTTGTGTCTACAGTTGTCAACTAGTGAAAAGATACAAAAACGTGGAAGTGAGCAAAACACTGTTGAATTACTTTCGTTTCAGCGAGAATAGCTCATGATGGTGGATTTTATTTTCCTTCGAATAGCAGAAAGAAATGGAACAATTCTAGTACAATATTTTATGTTTCATCAAAAGTAATAATCGCTCATGAATTCCAGAAGTATTCATGGCATATCGAAATAGTAAATATTTGAAGAATTCATCGTCTGGTATGAAAGTGATGGCAGTTCACCTGAAGGAGGACGAAATCATAGAAGAAAGCTGCTTTGAGAATTGATATTGAAGTGGTTATTAGAAGGGTCATCAACTTACAAATGTCGTTATCACATACATGTGTAGATCAAAATGCTAGCGAAATTATTGAGTTTCAGGATCCATTGATGAGAGGTTGATATATTTTGAATATTGCCCCAAAGGGAATGGGTAAAAATTAAAAAAAAAATCAATGGAGAAAGATTGACCTGCAAAAATGCATTTCTTTTTGTCGATCATCATTGATCACAGAATATAAGAGACAGTAATGATTTTTTTGTTAATATGGGATGAAGAGATCAATTTCTGCTTCGTACTGGCTTCATACGATTTACAGATTTGTGTGAATAGTTAATGATAATGCTAATTATTGCCTGGATTTGTTTTCAATCTCTTCGATAAAGCTTTTCCTCAACACTATCGAACAATCGTATAATCAAGAGATGAAGGTCAATAAACAATGGATTGAGAATGAGATTATCGATGGAGATATATTTTTGATGAAATCAAATTTCGAAACAACTAAATGATAAAATACTTTTAATAATTATCCTTGAAAACACCGACATTCTCTGAAGATGACAATGAATCGAAATCTGCCTAAAATGTATTGAAAAACAACACATAACGTAACAACAGATCAAGTAATTCACTAAATCACTGAGCATAACGAAAGTGGTATTCATATTTATAATACTCTTGATATTCTTAGAGCTATTATTCGGTTAAAAAGTTGAATCACAAAAAACTAACCCAACAGAAATAGATAAATAGATGGATAGATTTACTGAAGCTTTCAATTAAAAAAATTGATTAAACTCAAGTCAGGAAAATGTTAACATCAACAACACAAATATCTTTCAATATTAATAACATCACGTGGTATAGGTAGGTATAAACGAGCCAACCTGAATAACTTTTGGTACAATGATTTGCAGGAAAAAGTAAAAAATACGTCAACCACAGTATACAGGGAGACACATTTTGACGTATTCACACTCGACGTCACTTCCCCTATCGCACCCCCAGATCATATCACCAATTTTTTTTCAATGGTTGATAAACTTATATTGTTTCGTATTACCAGATGCTCCATGATGAGCAGATATCAACAAAGTATAAAACATATGGTCTGAAGCTTATGGTTCGGGAGCTACAAGTTATTTGAATTGAAAAGAAGCCAGCCTGAATAACTTTTGGAACAATGATTTTCAGGAAAAATAAAAAAAAACCTTAACATTAGTATACAAAGGGCAAAGTTTGACATATTCACATTTGTTGTAACTTTCCCTATCGCACTCCCAGAGCATTTTTTTTAAACGGATCATGATGAACAGATCTCAATAAAGAAGTATACATTATGGTCTGAAGCTCATAGTTTGGGAGCTGAAAATTATGTAAATTGAAAACAATCCACTCTGTTCCCTAGGTTTTAAAGGTATTTTGTGAAGTATACATCAAAAAAGTCTTATTAGTTTTTTCAACGACCTTTTTTGGGTTTTGTTACCTTCCACAATCTGAAAAATATAAAAATTATATTGGAGAACTTTATACAAGTGTAGAAGGGCAAACTTTTTAGTTTACCCCGATAAGTTACTGCGTAAAAATCAAAGTATTTTTCACAAAGAAAAATCTTCTATTTATCAGTAACCTGTCGTATTTAACAATTTTGCC
>WOGP01008717.1:0-11076 GCA_015342065.1 Leptinotarsa undecemlineata
GATAAAAGTTTATAAAAATTTATTAATTTGATACTTACGATTTTTTATAATTATTGCAAAATGAAATATCTGAAAATTGTTGATAATTTTTTTTCAATTGATATTAATCACTCAACAAAATTGTTCTTAAGTTTATTGCTGTATCTGCATATTTCAAGATCACAAAAGATATGAAAAAGTAAAAAAAATATGGAATTTTTGTAAACAAATGCATGTAATATGCATATACATATATATGCATATAAAAGGAAAAGCAGCCACCTGCCCAAAGCCGCTTTTCAGATCTAATGTTGAGATGTTCAGGGTGTCACCTATTGTAGGGAGAGGGTAACAATCCTTTCAGGTGACATCATTAAGCCCCCTGTAGTCTACGCAAAAATTCGTCGACCCTTCTTTCTTAGTTACTAACACAACAGGTGACGACCAGGGGCTGTTAGATTTCTCGATTAGTGCTGAAAACGCACTGATGATTATTCAGGAATCCGTTGACAACCAAGTTGTTACTGTTGCGTCGAATCATGGAAATTGAATACCTGGGAGCTTGGGACGCAGCAGTCAATGTACCTCTCTTAACGCAGGCTGAATTTGATTTACAAACCACGACTCTCCAGTTCGGGTGATCTTGAACGCCAGTCTCTTCTTTCGTCGGATGTTGGACGTGGTCAACAGTAACACCTCTATGCCGCAGTTATATCATTTAGGCCGTCTTCTTTCCTTGGATGCAGTTCCATTCGTCAAATATTTCTTAAATAGTTTTTCAAGACATACCGTGACTTGATCTTTTCCTTCGTCTTGCCATTGTTTTGATTGACTAGTGACATGGTGCATTGTCTTAATTGAATAATTGTTTTTTCTTGGTCATATGCGGTTGTTTATTTGCAATTTCGGCCTCCAAACACCCCAATAACACTATATAATATTCACTGTGGATGGTATTTCTCCTCTCAAGATATTCGATGATCATTACACCATGCACTTTACAAAATAACGAGGCCATAATATTTCCAGCCGATTGTTATGCTTTTGGTCACTTCGGACGAGGTTCACCAGATACACTCCACTAACACGACGATCCGCAGTGAGGTGATGGATATATGTTTCATCTATTGTCACATATAGACGTAAGAATTCCGGTTTGTTATGTTTGAACATTGCCATACACTGCTCAGAATCATCAAGTCGTTCTTGTTTTTGGTCAACAGTGAGCTCGTGCGAAACTTATTTTCCACAACTTTGACCACACGTTGTTTTGATATATTTGCAGTGTCAGCTAACCCACACAATTTAACTTTTCGATCATTCAAAACGATTTTGTAGATTTATTGTTTTCTGGTGTTACTGCCTTATTTAGACGTCCACTGCGTTCTGCATCATCGGTGTCTCTACGACCACGTTTGAAGTCAGCAAACCAACGTTTAATTGTTTTTTCTGAGTCCTTATAAGTAATGGCTTATAAGTAATGGCTTTTAAAGCCATTACTTCGGTTGAACGGTATTTTGTGCCATCAAGAAGCAGTGTAAAATCAAAACACGAAATTGTTTTTGATCCATTGTTTTGAAAATAACAAAAGTAGTGTCACTCTTAGCACAATAACTCACAAACTCATAAGTAAAATATCATGAAATTTCAACATCTTTTTTTTGAAGGTTAGTATTAACTGAAAAAGCGTGAAAGTGTCTTAGGTGGTAATAGTATTGATGATATTAGTATATTATTGATAATAATATTTTTTATTATTATCAAACCCTTTGAGTATTTCATTTCGGGCGGAATATTTTTGAATCATTTTTAGTTCATACTCTTCTAGTTTATTGCGAGGCAAGAAGGAAGGTTCGTTATGCATTAGATATTGTCCTCGTCGACAAGCGCAGATGATATTCTTACTAATTTGAATACAACCGTCTGCTCAACTTGTGTTTGTTGAACCGCGCTTTCCAGATCATTATAGTCATATCATAAACTCAAATGATTTCTGAATAACCAACAGTTGTTGCCCATAATTCAGTAGAGGCTCTAATGAACTATTCATTAAGTTGTTTTTTCGTTCTTTTTTTTCATCTGAAAACAAAAAACTAGACAGTTGATCTTGAACTAAAATAATCTAAGAATAAATCTTATAACGTATCAAAAAATGTTAGGATGATCGTAAAAAATGAACTCAATCGAAAAAATCACATTAAGAAATTGACATATTTATGGATTATTTTGTGATATCGCGGAAAACGTTATCGCATCCTTGCAGAGGAACATAATGCCATGAAATTTATGACATGGCATCATTAATCCGCTAGAATCATACTATGTCGTTCGACAAACACTTCATAAAACTAAATATGAGTATATCTTAGATATTCCGAAGTACAAATTCAATAAACTTCAATTACTTTATATAGCCCCGGTATAGACTCAGAATAATTCTTTGAATCTATATCTCCACAATTATTTACCGAATGAAATGAAACACAATTTTTTTTGTCTACTGCAGTAGACATTATCAAAGGCGATGTGGTAACGATCGCAGCGCCCTAGTTGTTGTTCCAACCGCACTAACACTACGACGCTAGTATTCGATTCTGGTTTTATATTATTATTAGAGAACGTAGCTTGATTACTCTTAATTAGATACCTGACTTTGTTTGTGTATCTGTAACGAGTGGTTGCCAGATTTTATTAATGTTCATTGCCTCTTATTTTCCTTTGAAATTATCCCTGTGTTGTTGAATTTCTATTGCCTCTCTAAATACGTTTAGATAGTAATTTTGACTCTCATCGGGTATTACTGTATCTTCAAATGAGATAATAGAAAGCCTTCTTTATTGAGAGCATGTTCAACTACAGCTGATTTGTCGGTTTGTCTGAGTCGACAATTCCTCTTGTGTTTCGAGAAAAGGGATACCCACACTTCTTTTCGTGGTTCCAATGTAGGCCGGCCCTAATATTGGTTTCACGTCATGTTTTTCTAAGATTCTCCCAACCTTGTCTGTAACATACAGTGTGACACGGTCAAAATTGAATTATTCGAGAAATCTACTAGAACACCACATTTATCAATGTCAAAATTCAAAAATTATTAGCGATTCAACAAGTTCAATTTCAGAACTTACATCATAATTATGACTACTTCGCCGAAATCAGCAGGTTAATCGCTGTTCAGAATTTCATTGAAATCTTTTCATCATTGAAAAAGCTATAAGTGGAAATAACTAAAAAATATTTTGAAAAAGGCTGAAGATTATTATATCAGAACGATTAAAAATTATAGTGAAACATACGCATTTGAGTTGTTGAATTCAGATTACATCAGTGCAAAAGTAAGCATGTGTCATTTTATGATTTGCCGTTACAAAGTTAGTTCATTTTCCAAAACGAAAAAGACAATGGTTCAATTATTGTCAATCCAAAAAATATATTAGACCCTCAAATTGTTCAGCTATAAAGAACATAAAATAAAGCAAGCATTTAATCAGAGTGGAGCACTAACTATGCATATTTTATAGAATATTGTACGCGCGAGGAATGGAAATGATCAATTAGACTTAATAAATCACTACAGAAATAATACAAACGAGAGTTTGAGGGTAGTTAGCTCACACTCGTACTTACCTAGAAAAAAATTTCTAAAGAAAAACAAATCGAGGTCATTGGAAGCTGAATTTCTTCATACCCTAGAACAAGGTGATCAAGAAATACGTTTGTAAATCTACTAAGGGGCGATCCATAAATTGAGTCACTCGTTAATGGGGGGGGGGAGGGTATCTCCGTAATGTGACATTGTGCAGGGGGTCAAAAGCTTTGTGATGTCACATGTTGAACTTAAAGATACCAAAACATGAAATTTATATGTGAATAAAAAATTGAAAAAAATTTCGAACTTAATCTATATTTATTAATAATTTAGCACTCTCGCTATGGTAAGGGTTTGAATAGGTTTGAGTCGTTGACAAGTGCTCGCTCTTTTCCAATATTCCGCGCGTCAGTTGTTTACGAGACCTTCGACAAGTGTCACACGCGCCGGCGCATCAGGGGGATTCTAAAAATGTGACAACCTCTAACAAGGCCTGGGGGGTCTAAAAGTTCTAGAATTCATGTGACGTAATTTATGGATGGTTTCTATAGATGGAATACCTCAATAAAGTTAGTTTCACAATAAATGGGGTGATTTGATCACAATAATAGTTTCTGGGTCACTAAAAATCCAAACTGGGCCAAAAACTGCGAAATTCAGTATTCAAAAAAAGTAAATGCTTGGTGCAGAACTTACAATTTTCAATGAATATATCCGTAAACGCAATCGATGAACATCGGATTGCATAAATAAGAAATGTATATTTGCAGCTAGATAACTGTTATGTGCATAATGCAGCCTCTGTAAAGAGTTAATGAAATCAAAATCACCCCAATTATTGGCTAGCGCGGGGTAGTAGATTCATTGGATGATCAAACAGATCGCCTGACTCAACTTGATTTTTTCCATGGAGCCATCACCAACAAAATTTCTACTCACGACCAAGTAATCGAACAGATCTTCACATAAAAATCTAGAGATTTGGGCTGCAGTTAGTCCGCAAAAATTAAGGAACACATTAAGAAATATCTCAAGCAAATTTATGAATAAATTGACCTAAATGGAGGTTTGGTGAAGGCCACAATAGTTTAAATTGTCTTTTGTATATTATCCGTTCAAATTATTCGCCTTGATTTTTGGTGAATGTCATTCTGTAAAAATGAATTGCTTTCTACACGTAAGTAATTCATTTCAATTCCTAATGTATATATAATTTATCTATAAAACCCAGATATGAGATGAAATAGGACGATTGAATAAATTCACTCCATTTTGAGAAAAGTAACCGACCATGTAATTTCCCGGACTTTACAAAACCACTGCCAGAATCGCAACACAAATAGTTACGACTATTTCTGTGATTTGATTACATGTTTGTTCATTCATTTAATATTTATTGGGATGTCTAAACACTGGTAGATGTTGGACTCTTTTCAAAAAACTAAATATTTCAACTGGATTATTTATTTTCCAAATATATTTATTTGTCTATAGAGTCAGTAAGAAATTGTACTATAGACAAAGAATTTAAAAAGAACTTAAAATATTTTTATTGGACGAAGTTTTTTTATACCATTGTAAATCATGCCTAAAAGGAAATAACGCCGGCCGCCACTGGTAACCATAAACCAAACGTGACGTAGTTAAGAGCGCGGGAATGCCCAATGTTCTCCGTCGCTCGAGAAATAGCAAAGAACTTCGGCAAAAATTCTACGATGTTCCATTGCGATATTTAAACGCTGGCTGCAAGCGTATTCGGACAGTCAAGTACTCAGTGAAGTGGACGTTACAGTGCGGTACGCGAAGTGATCTAATAAAAGGCGATAGACATAGCTGAAATTTTTAGTTGATGTGTTTGTTGTATTTAAAGTGGAATAAAGTTAAGTTTGATTACATCTTGTATTATCTGATAGATGCCTGGTCAAAGGTAAGAGGCATTTACAATAACTTTAATTTGTAAAGCTTTTAAAAAAAACAAAAAACCTTCTTTGCTTTCATTTTGTGGTGACGCAGGAGAAAAATCTCTCGGAAGCAGCTTATAAATGAAAGTGATTCAAGCAATTTGAATAACACTTGTTATATAAATAGCACTTCAACAAAGGTTTTGATACATTCTCTAACATGATGGTATCATAAAAACTTCATTTGTTTATAGCATTCCTAAGAACACATCAAAAACATATGAAATGGCAAATAAAAAGTGTTCTGTAAATTCTATTATATTCAAGAATTTGTTTTTTGACCGTATCTAGAAACTCGTAGCTATCCTAATTTACCAGACAACTATTAAAAAGTACAATGACACTTTATAAATGTACTCAAACACCATAAATCACATACTAAGATTCAATAGCTTTCGAAGCTGAACAAAGGTTTCCTCAAACAAAAATATATGATGTTCCGTGACTGAATTTCTATACGGAAGTTGACGGTTACGGGGAAAAAAGTAAATCAATATTACCATACCGTCCGTTAATCACCACACTTTTTTGATTGGAATCGAAATAATATTCTGAAAAATAGCAACTTCATTCAAATTGAAAAGAATAAAAGTACAGATAATGTATCTAGCCGCGTGAAGTCGGATGACTAGGATGCCGACTCTACGGTATCATGTTAAGACATGATATATTTCAGCAATGAAACCATATTGTTGAAAAAAAGTTTAGTGATTAACGTACTCTGCTCATATATTCGAACAATGTCTTTTTGATAATTGTCTTTGATGATCTTAATGAAATTTCTCCTTATTCAGGTTATGAAATTGACTAATTTTGAGAAATAATATTTTATTCTTATATCGTGGCATTCAGCTAAGATTCCAAGAAAAAAATTTCACGAATACTATCCGACCTGAACATTTTCTCAGATGAATGCCAATTTTTTTAATATCGACATCGATCACCGGTCTGTTAGTGGTTCACTATTGGAATTTGGACGACCGGTATAAAATCAGCCGTCCAAAATCGGTCGGTGTATGTGCAATTAACCTTACACTAAATAATAAAGTTTTCGATGAGAAATAAAAATCGTAGACAACATTTTGAAAGTTTGTGGTATCACTGTCGATGAAATGATTTATTGGCGTAGTAGTAGGCTTTAAATTTTGCTAGATTCTCACTTATTTGTCGAACCGCCTGGCTACCGACCGACCAAAGATTATGTAGTGACCATTCTGGCTTCTCCTGTATATATGTTCCTACACCTGTCATTATATTTTATAATAAAAAAACAAGATAGCATAAGGTTGTCATAATAATAAGAAAAGTTAGGTTGCTAAAAAAATTTTCATTAAAAATACTAACATTTTTAATGAAAGTTCTTTGAGTTATGCATAAAAATATATTGACAGATATAGAAACAAATATACAGCAGAAGCCAGAACGGTCATCACAGATATATTGAACTTCATTGTTATTTACTCTACAAAATTATAGTTACTGAACTAAAAAGTGACATCATCGACAAAAAATAAGTTTGAAAACTCTCATGTTTTTCTATGCACTGATAGATGCTTTATTTGACTACCGTATGTAGAAAACATTTAAACAAGTCGCAATACCTGAACATACACAGTGGGAGGGTACAATCACAGTTTTTAATTTTCAATTCAATTCGGTTTATTGTCCCAAGAAATAATGAATGCTTATAATTAGGGACTATAACTAACTACAAAGTATAATAAAATAACAGAAATAACATACTTTACAATGAACAAATATTATATCTAGAAAAAAAAATACCAATGAAATGCAGCCAAATAATGAAATTGGTTACAGAAAGTATATGTTGAAAACGTGTAATAGAAATGAAATGCATACCATGAAATTCCATTAATTACATTTTTTATCAATTGATATTTGAATTTTGTAAAGAAATAATGCTTCTTTATTATTTTTGAATTGAATTATATATAATGATCCCATCATGATATATCAACTTTTCTCCAAAATTTGTTTGTATCCTAATTTGTGACAAAAATTTGTTTTGTCTTCTGGCATGATTGTGAATCTGTCCAGTTGGAACGACATTTAAGTTTGATTTCTTTGTATTATCTTTTACAGAATGAATGAACCAGCTAATTTTGATTTTATAGAGTAAATTCAAGTCCAATATAAAGTTTCTCTTAAACAAGTTCAATGTTGGATCCACATATGGTAATTTATAAATGCTTCTTATTATTTTGTTTTGTAAGGTCTTCAGAGGTTTTATTATAGATTTACCTGCTGTTCCCCAAATAGAAATGAGATAGTGCAAATGTGAATAAATGAGACTGAAATTTATATTTTTAAAAAATTTCAAAGGTATAAAGTTTCTGATTTTGTGAAAAATTCCAATAAGAGGAGATTTTTTTTCCCAATTTTTTCAACATGTTTCCATAATAATTTATCATCAAAGTATAAACCTAAAAATGTTGTTGTTCGTGTATATTTTATAGAATTTTTATCAAACAATCGAATTATTTGAAGTATCAATTAGTATTAGGGAAATATTCGTATATGAACAGTTATTGAAATTAAACCTCAACTTTTGTTCATTAAGTCAAATGAGAATTTCATCTGAATCATTCTTCATATAATTTTTTATTTTTTCGTAACTGTCTGAGAAATATATAATGGTAGTATCATCAGGAAATAGTTTAATTATACCATTCAATTTCAAATTGGCTAGTGAATTGATATGAATAAGGAAAAAAACAGGACCAGGGATGGATCCTTGGGGTACATTACAAGTTACATTTTGAATAGAGCTTTTTTGATTACCTATATTTATATACGTATACATATACCTATATTTATATACATGAAAAAAAAAGGATTCCTTATATCGCAAATATAACAATGGTACATATAAAAGTGAGTGAGTGAGAGAAAAATCAACTGATGTAGGGAGCCTATACCAGGTCAATATCGAATGATTCTTATACCTTGTGTTGTAGTCATGCAACTCAGAATAGAATTGACATTTTGCAATATTTTTATGAATTTATGAAAGAGTTTCGTAGATATGCACAAAATACAGTGTCATTACTTTCAAGTTACTGAACACGTGTCTGCAAGAATAACGAAAACCAACATTGGCAATTATCCGTATAGCATTTCTGATACTTGAAAATTCTAGAAGATAGGCTGGAGTTACTCCAAAGCTTTAAAATATAACAGATTTGAGAATGAAATGGAAAAACTGAGCGGTTCTCAAAGAAACACAGATTAGTACTTTTTTAGTACTTTAGTACTTTATGGACTGCTAATTCTTCAATCAAATTTATAAAGCATGATTTCTTTACTCGTAACAATTCAGTTAAGACCATGAATGTTCCACGATGCAGACTCAAGCATAATCAAAAATTTATAACCTATCTGGGACCCAAACTTTACAACAATCTACCTGAATCATTGAAAGGCATGAGAAACATACTCAAATTCAAAATAGACTTGAAAAAATTTGTTGACAATAATTAGGATATGCTTCTTTTAATACTTGAATAAGAAATATCTATTATTAGAGGTGTCTTTCAGAGCGCATTACAGACATTTCTTTCTCTATCTCTCTTTCTCGTCCTTCTTCTTCTTACTATCTCTTCCTTTCTATACTCTGTACACTATGTTTGGTTATACAGGAAATTATATACTATTTAGTTTGCTGGCTACAATACAAGTTTGCTTAAGTAGCCGTAACTTTCATTAAAATTGTATAATCTCTACATTTTCATATATCTTTATTAATTTATTTTAGTTAACTAGTTTAGTGATCCAATAATTTTTCCAAAAAGGGGGTTGGTTGGGTAACAATAGTTTTATTATTATTTTGATCTTTTTGTCATAGACGACTATCTATTTTATCTTAATTACTGAATTGAATAAATTTACTTACTTACTTAATTACTCAGTACTTTTTTTTCAATGGATATAATTGATTACGGAGCTTAGAACTCGATGTGGCAAAGTCATTTTAGAGACGGGTCTAATGTGGTTTTGAAAGTTTGGCAGTTCTATCCATTCAATTTAGAGCATTACAAAAAATTCGATTTTTTTGTTTCATTAGGGTTCTGCTCAAACTCATTTGCTGCAAACCATCTATCAGCTTTCTGTTCGACTGTTAGGATAGAAGTCTAACAGGTCTTTATCGTTTTTTAAGTCAAATAGTGTTAGATTATTAGCGAATGTGGAAGACTGTCAATTATACATCATATCAATTACATATAATATGAATAAAGTAAGTCCCAAGACAAACCCTTGAGGCACTTCGTAATTGACCATTTGCAAATCAGATTTGTTTTCATCACAGTAAACCACTTGTTGTCTGATTGTGAAATATCACCTGAAAAAATTTTAGTGATACCTCAAATTTCGTAGCATTCAAGTTTTCACAAGGGATATTGTGAGACACAGCTGAACGCCTTGCTTATCTATATCTGTATTAGGGAGGGTGAGTGTAGGCCCACAGCACTTAGGCCACATGTGACCTATTGTACATCCTACCAAGGAGTTGTCCTCCTAGGTTATCTTCCATCCTGTCCTTTCCTGGAAGGTGGACAGATCACTAGGACTCGTTTATATCTGCAGGTGTAGGCCAAGACTCGCCGAACACATACTCTCTTATTGACGATAACTCCGGACACTCGCACAGGACATGCCTGACAGTTTCATCTTCCTGTTCACACATCCTGCATTGAGGTGTGTCCACTAGCCCCATATTATGGAGGTGTTTCCTTAGTTGTCAGTGGCCAGTCAGAAATCCTACTGTTAAGCGTAGATTTTTCCTCGTCATCTCGTATTTCTTCGGCGCCAGCTTCCCAGGGTCGCT
Organism: Leptinotarsa undecemlineata; assembly: GCA_015342065.1. Taxonomy (NCBI): domain Eukaryota; kingdom Metazoa; phylum Arthropoda; class Insecta; order Coleoptera; family Chrysomelidae; genus Leptinotarsa; species Leptinotarsa undecemlineata. The sequence continues at coordinate 10,373 of WOGP01008717.1, forward strand.
AAGGGTGCTCCTGGCAAGATTGCATTCTATGATTTCATCCCATCACTTTAAGGATTGAACATGGGTGTGACGTTTGGCTAGTTCTGCAATTGTCAAAGTCATCAGGTAGTAGGTGTCACTGGGTCCTAAAATTCTCAGTCTAGCCGCTTCCTTGGCTAAAGAGTCGGCAATGCGATTACCTTTACCCCTGTCGTGCCTTTTAACCCACCTCACGATAATGATATTATATAACGAAGCTTTGGCTAAATCTTGGTGGCACTCTAGTACTAGCCCCCAGGTAACACGTTGTCTGAGTAAGGCTAATAGGGCTTGTCTGCTATCAGTGCAGATTGTTATGTTTTTGCCAGAAATTCCTTTCCTGGGTATTTCTTCAGTGGCGATTGACATATCAGCCAGTTATGTTTGGACCACGCTGGTATTTTTTTCCCATTCCCTACTTAATACTTAGACTTAGTGACCTGGAGTCACAGTCTTGCTTAGGCCACACATACTTACTGTACCCGCCTCAAAACTTCTCGAATAACTCATCAACTGCTTGAACTCTATATTTACAGCTATTAAAGATGAACAATTTTTGATTGAATATTTCGTATTTGTCCATATAAGATATAAGTCTGATATTCACGATTTTTTCAATATTTTTGTTATAAAAGACATTATTGATATTGGTCTGTAGTTCAGGGGAATGTATTTGCCTCCGCTCT